>CAIGRL010071010.1:0-11671 GCA_903798325.1 Fraxinus xanthoxyloides | reverse complement strand
TTTGAAGTACCTCTCAAGTATCTAAAGATCCATTTCAATGCCTCCCAATGATCTTTACTAGGATTAATAAGAAACCCACTGAGCACTCCGTATGATCATTGTCTTGTCGTGTACAAACCATAGCATACATAAAACTCCCAATTGTAGAGGAGTAAGGAATCTTTGCCATTATTTCTTTATCTTCCTTCTTAGAAGGACAAGTCACCTTATCACTACTCTTTCTTCATATTTCTCTTGTGATAGCTAAAACTTTCTAGCTTTCCTATCACGAAGAATTTGTTTCCCCAAAATTTGTCTTGCTGGTCCCAAATCCTTCATGTCAAACGATTGAACAAATTCACCTTCAAACTATGAATTAACTTAATATCTTGCCTCACTATCAACATGTCATCTACGTAAAAAGGGTAATAAAATTAACGATTGATATGTACCTGTCCTAGTATAACCATAACCCATCATAAAGGAATCAAACTTTTTATACTACTATTTTGGTGTCTGTTTCAACCCATACAAACTCTTTTTCGTGCAAAACGTATGTTCTTTTCTTATTACTTCAAATCCCTCTGCCTCCATGTAGATTTCTTCCTCCAAATCACCATGGAGAAAGGCGATTTTAACATTTAATTGCTCAAGTTTAAGATCCAAGCTAGCTACAAAACCCAAAACCACTCGAACAGAAGTCATTTTGACATCAGGAGAGAATATATCATCGAAGTAAATCTCTTTCTTCTGATCAAAGGCCTTCACCACTAATCGAGCTTTATACTTCACTAGCTTTTCACCATCTTTTCTTCATTTTGAATACCTATTTATTCTTTGAATGCCTTTTTACCTTTAAGAAGCTCTGATAGCTCATAAGTGTTATTCTTCTACAAAAAAATGCATCTATTCCAGGATAGCCTTCATCCAGCTCTTTTTGTCCTTACGAGATTGTAGCCCCTTATTATCTACCAACACATAATCTGCTATAGGATAGGTTGCCTTCCCTACTCAACATCCTCTAGATCATCTCTATCAACCCACGCGGCTCATCAGCATGACTATCAATGTGTGTCGCTATCCTAGGAGTAGTACTGTTTGAAGGTAAAGAGATAGGTGTAAGGTCAGTGACACGCCTTTGATTCCCAGATTTCTCGAAATATGCTAACTTTTGATTTTCATGAAAAATCACATCCCTTCTTCTGATATTTTCTTCTTTTTTGGATCCTATAGTTTGTAGCCAAATTCTGCATCTTCGTAGCTAACAAAAATGCAAGCCCTAGTTTTATCATCTAGTTTCAGCCGTTGTTCCTAATGCACATGTGCAAATGCCTTGAACCCAAAAACCTTCAGGTGAAAATATGAAGTATCATTTTCCATTCACACCTTTTCTAAGATTTCAAAATCCAATGGAACTGATGGAGACAAATTGATTAGGTAGCACGTCGTATGAACAACTTCATCCTAGAAATGACTTAGGTAACCTAGCCATCCTTAACACGGTTCTGACGTTTTCTACAATGGCACAGTTCATTCTCTTAGCCACGTCATTGTTCTATGGGGATACCAGGAATTGTTTCCTTATGTCTAATACCATGCTCTGAACAATAATCTTCAAACACTTTGGATGTGTATTCCCTCCAGTTGTTAGTTCGGAGGTACTTCAAAATCTTTCCGCTTTCCCATTCTACCATGGTATGAAACTTTTTGCAGTGCTGGAAAAACTAGTCTTTTGATCTCAAATAAAACATCCATAACTTTTGTGAAGCATCATCAATAAAAGTAAGAAAAAACTTATTGCCGCCCAAGGCTCCACCTTAATTGGACTACAAATATTAGAATAAACCAAATCTAAAATATCAGACTTTCTACTAGAGGACTTCTGAAATTAGTTCCATGTTGTTTACAAAGTAAACAATAATGACGTGAATTTAATGATGTACCATTGGTAAAAGGAACGAAGGACTTTCTTGCTAGAATCTGCAATCCTTTCTAGCTCAATTGAGCCAGTCGTTTGTGCCTCAAGTCTGGTGAAGAATAACTTTTAGTTGCATTCACAGCTTCACAACAAACCTTTACTTGTGTCTTGTAAAGCGTGCAACAAAATTTTCCTCTAGCAAATACCATCGACCCTTTTATTAGTTTCCATTCTCCGCTGCCAAGATAATTGTCATACCCTACTTCAACAAAGACATGTGTAGATAGCAAATTTAGGTGCCTATCTAGATCATGTCACACATTCTTCAATGTCAAGCTGCATCTAATATTTGTTTGAAGGCAAATATCACCAATTCCCACAATGCTGGCAAAAATGTCATTACCCATATTCACTATACCAAAGTTACCTTATTTGTACGAAATGAAGAGCTCCCATCTTGGAGTAACATGGTAAAAAGTCGCTGAGTTAATAACCCACTCAACAAACGAGTCTGCAACATGACAACACTGCTCATCTTTGGCAGAAAAATTGCTTCTACTACTTCCTCATCTGAATTGCTAGCTACTATATTCTGATCAGTCTTCTTCTGATTTTTCTCTTTCAGTTTATTTTTCCAAGCATTGTAAATTTTCTTTTTATGTGAACCTTCTTGATCACAGAAAACACTTGACCTTTCCTTTTGCATTTAATTGACTTCTAAAGTTGCCACATCCCTTAGGACATTTGCTCTTACTCCTTCCCTTATTCTTTGTAATAAGAACATGTGCATCATTCCTACCCAAATCTTTCCTTCCCATTTCTTCGTTAAACAAACTATCTTTAACTAGAGCAAGTCTGAACACACCATTTGGAGAAGTGCTACAAAGTGATACCACCAAATTTTCCTAACTATTAGGCAATGAATTCAGAAGTAATTGTACTAGCATCTCATCATCTAGAGCTATTTTCATTTTGGTCAACTAATTTCGCTCAAATGCTTAGCAACTGATTTCCCCTCCTTCAGCTTTAGATTCACAAGCTTTCTGATAGTAAAAACTTTAATTTGAGTGATCTTTCTCTCGTAGTGATTCTAGTTTTTTCCAAAGTATATGGGCATCTGTAATGGAATACATTAAAATCAACGTATTGTCTAATCTATAAATTGACTTTCCTGTTCATTTTCTTCTAATACTACTTCACTTGGCACTATCACCTTCAATAGATTCATGTAAATGCTTACAATAAAGGATATCCTCCATCATAGGCCTCTAATAGAATAATTTGAAGCCGTCAATTTAATCATAGTGTGTGAAGTATTCTCCATTTACTCCTGCAATAGTACTACACCAACACAACCTCAGCTCTAGTACCTCATTGTTGGGAAATTTCATCCCTACTATAGAAAATTAAATTATAGTATCAAGCAAATAGAATATCAAACTAGCAAATAAGAAATACCAAAAGAAACAAAACAAGAGAACAACACACTAAATTTTACATGGAAAAACTCCTCCAATGTAGAGGGAAAAAAATCACAGAACAACTCCAACCAAATCTATTACAATACACAGAGATTACAATATTTAAGTTTATGCCCAAAACTTGAATTCTTAACAAATTGGGAAATACAACAGTAATCAATCTCAAAGAAAACAATAATCTCAACCCCAAAACCATTAGTTTAAACCTATGAGATCTCCTCTCCAAATACTACAAAGTCCTTGTAGCACCAAAGTAACCTCTTAGAGAAATCTCAAATTTGTTCTTCAATAGAGAAAAAACCTTTGTGAAATCCACACTTCAAGAAGGAAGATAAACACTAGCTTTTTCTCTTCAATGCCTCCACAAAACCGAAGCCAAGTTTTTCTCTACTATATGGCCTCTGTTTTCTATTTTTCCACCCGTAGCTGCCTCCTCTCTCGTTTTTACTTAGGGATGGAAATGGGGCGGGCGGGGTCTGGGAAACCTCCCCTGCCCCCGCCTCGCCAGGAAATTCCCTACCCCAGTACCTGTTTAAGGCAGGGCGGGGCCTTTGTCCTGTTTAATTTTTTTTAAGTTTTTGATAATTCATTTTATTGCCCCCATTCATTAGATTGAGACAATAATATATTTTTTAATCTTTATTTATTTGTAAAAGTTAAATTATTCGAATATATTTAGTAAACTAATGCTTTTATTGTTTGTCATATTTTTTAGATAATTTTAATTGCCATTTTCTATTAGAGCTAATGAAATTTCGTGAAATTTTTCATTTAAAGTATTGAATTTTGAAAAACTAAATTAAATAGGGCGGGGCCGGCCGTCTCACCCCGAAACCGCCACGGGGTATAGTTACATGTCCCCGTCCCCGACCTGAATACCCGATTAAGTGGGTAATCCCTACCCCATTCGGGGTGGGTCCCTGGAGTATTGGGTTTGTCGAGTTCTTTTGCCATCCCTATTGTTAGTTACTCTTGTGTAGCCACGGTCACAAGAAATTTTTTTTGGCTCATATGTGTTGAGACTTAATAGTGGATTGGGCTTTTAATTTTCTCATGGGCTGGACCAAGTCCGTTTAACAAAATTAAATAATTTAATGCAATTTCCATTCAATTTCATTGTACATGATACTGTTGTCTTCGAGGAAGTCTTATTCCAGATGGGCTCAACTCATTATAAGTTGATTCAACTTTAGATCTTCCTTTCATATAGAAATGATTCACATATATATTTCACTTATGGGCAATGGTTCTTATACCATGACCAATACTAGAGGATGAATACCAAAGTAATTTTCCACTAATGCGATTTATGAAAAATATTTCCATAAGAAAATTTAATGTTGAAACTATAGGAGACGTGATAGTTTCTTGCATGAAGATCATGTTGTAATTTTTGTTGTCTAAATAAAATTTGGGAAAATGTAGAGAGAATTCTAGATCTTTGTCTAAATAACTGGAAAATGATGTAAATTAAACTTTTGATTGCTCAATATTTGAAAACCTAAGCCTTGCTAGAGGACTCCTTGATTATCGACGCCCCCTCTCATGCTGATTTGGTATGGTACACGTTCGGCTTGCTTTTGAATGTGTAAAATAATATGGAATTCTATTGAGATATATCTAACTTTAATTTGATTGAGAAGCAGTGAAACTTTCACCTTTATGTGTTTGGTTTTCGAACCTTGGCAGGCCTTTCATTTTTTTGAGTCACATTGAATGAAGTTGTCCTCAAGTTTATGCAATATCTACTAATTGATCTTCTATCACTTGGTTGCTTGCGTCAGTGTTGACCTCAAAATTGAGATGAACAAATTCCTCTTATCCAACTTGGATTTTTAATCCCAAATCTATTCAACTCACTACACCAAAAATGACCTTTTGCAACATGCGAAAGGCAACATTTGTTAATTAAATGTTGATAAAAGGACTTGTCGAAACGTTTTAGCAAGTGAATGTTGCAATTGGCTAACATAATTGAGCTTTCGCAACACTCATTAAATAAATGTTGCTAATGTTGCATTTTGCAACATTTATAAATATTGCGAAAGTTAAAAGTTTTTGCAACTTTTTTGAATGTTGTTAAAATTTGATTCTATAGGTTCAGGCCTTGTTGTGAAACTCTCAATATAAAGTCTTTTACAACGTTTATCGACTGTTACGAAAAGATTTCTTTTGTGACGTTATGTATTGGAATTCTGTTTCTTGACACGATGATAATTTTGGTTCAACTGTTTGGCTAAGTGCAGCCAGGATTCATATAGACATCTCTGTTGTTCTAGTTAGCCAATCAGGTGATGGTTGTTGTGTATAGGTGATGGTTGGATATTTAGACTCAAGTAAAGATCTGGGCCGCTTTACTTCAGTGCATGGGAACTTTAGAGGCTCAAGAAGATGTTGTTGCTCCATGCAATGAATACGGTATAAAGGTTACTCTGTTCCATGGGCATGGAGAGAATATTGGATGTTTTAGTATTGTGTAATTTAGAAGAGAAGCTACAGAGGTTCTCGAAGTAATTACTATAAAGAATTCATGGATTTAGATGGCGTCGTAGTTTTTCCTCTAGTAGAGTGTAAGGATTCAAAAATTTGTAATGAAATTATCTATTTTTATGCAATTTCAAAATTTGTTCACGAGTATTGTCAATCTACATAAATTGATATAAAAAATAACCTATGACAACACTTGAAAAACGTTGCAAAAAAGGTTAATAGTATTATTCAAAAGACGTTGTGAAAAGTTTACTAGCAAAATTTAAAAACGTTGCAAAAGGTTATTAGCAACATTTTAAAAACATTGCAAAAAGTTAATAGCAACATTTAAAAAATGTTATCGTGTCCTACTCTACGACAAAATCGAGGTTCGCAACATACATTCAAACGTTGCAAAAAGTTTTCGGCAACATTTTTTGAACATACCAAAAGATAGTTTTTGTTGTAGTGATTAAATTAAGAGCTGAGGAGGAAATTAGTATTTGAAAGGGTTGTCTACTCAATTTTCATGTCCTTCTAATTTCCCAATTATGCCTATTTATCGATTTCTGATCTAGACGTGAGATTAATTAATTCTTTTCTTTTAATGACATATGACACTCATTGATTAGTCGGCTTTAACAAGATTTGTTACCTTTTCACGTTTTATTCACCAAGCTACATGTTCTTCACTCATTTGTTGTGAAGTCAAGTTTCACAAGTTTATCATTTTTTATTCACCAATGTTTCAATAATGATTTTTGCTGATGTGGAATATTTTGTGAAAATAAATAAGAGTATTTTTTTTCACTTGTTTAGTAATTTGCTTTCGCATGCCTCATGTTCTCATATGAGCTTTGGGATGCAACGAAGCAAATCCGCCTGCCTTGTTCAAGATCGAACATATGTTTCGTATGATAAATGGTTGTTGACAATGTCCTAGGTTCATACATGGTCTGATGATTTTTAGACTTAGAAGTATTCGTTGATAGTGACATAGGTTTGCACAAAGCGAGCTCAAAATAATATAAAAAATAACGTTCAACTCGGCCATGGATCTCTGTAAAATTAATTGATAGCAAATAGTGTCAAAAGACTAAGTCTAATAATTTACGTTCGGTTCGGAACGTATGTTTAGGTTCTACGTTGTGCGAAGTTAAAATACTTTTTTGTTTTTTTTATCTTGACGGTATAGCCTTGATAATACACAGCAATAACGAAGCCCAAATATGGTTGACGAAGTCGATGAGATGATTAATTAATTTTGAGCGAAAATGAAGTTGGTTAACAAATAGTCTTCTAAGTTTGAGCTCAAACATTAATGCTAAGTTGAAAAATGGCGAATAGTAAAGTAGGAAGTTGAAGGTTGCAATTACCAAAGCTCATCAATGGCAGCTATCGTGTGGTCACATGAAGGAGAAATACTTTGTCAACCTCTTTGTCAAATTCTTTTGTACAAGTAGAATTATTGCACATGAAGAGGTACTTTCACGATTGCAATCATCATTGTGTGTATCAATGAGGTTGTTGCGCATTTTAAGGTGCAAGTATTGCCTGCATTACGTGCATTTAATGTATGCGACAAACACGCTTAATTTGATCCATAAGATTAAAATATTTTTGGCTCCTATTTGTGTTCAATGTCCAAGATTGGTTGTCATCAGAATGGCCATGATCAATCTTGGTAATTCAATGGCCAACACTGCTTGTCATTTGAGTGGCCATGATCAATCTTGGTGGGATCAAACAGCTAGGATCTATTTACGAAATTATGAGTATTGAGATATTTGACATTATTATAGTTTCTTATTTTTCTAAAACTCATGCATTCATGTTTTTCTCCCTTTAGCGTAAGGTTTTCTTTATCAACCATTGTATAGCCCGCTTCTTGTTCTATAGCGTTTCAAATCTTCCTCTATGTACTTGTGTTTCTTTTCCCCTATAGCCTTTTTTTTTCATTTTAGGCTCATCGTTTGTTGTGCTCCGGTGAGTTCTTTATTTTAAAAGTATTTAGAGAATCACTTCCATTGAATATCCTCCCAAAGTGATTCCTAAAATAGGCTTGTTAGCGCCAAAGCTACCAGTAGTAGGTTTGGGGATGATGGTGCGGAGTCATCATCATTGTTATTGAAGTTGTTTTAGTGTTATTGTTACAACCCTATTTTAAGTCAAAAAATCAAAGGTAGAATTTCCAAAGTCAAGGTCAAATAGGGACTTAATTGGAATAAATCAATTGATTGGGACTTTTTTTTTAATTGAAAATATATGAGGGTTTAAGATGAATTAGATTTGAAGTTGAGGACTTGTCTATCGTTGGAAGTTAAGGGACTTCCTTTGCAAAAAGCCCAATAACTTACCAATTTCAAACCAATTTCTCATTTTTTTTATACACACACACACACAGAGTAGAGGACGGCCAGAGACAGGAAAGAAAGGAAGGAGAAAAGGAAAAAGAGAAAGAGAAGAAGAAAAAGAAAGGAAAAAAAAAGGGAGAAGAAGAGAAGAAGAAAAAGAAAGGAAAAAAAAGGAGAAAAAGAGAAGAAGAAGAGTAAGTGGGTACTTTAATCTTGAATTCCATTGTTCATTCTCTTTTATCTCTTCAAGAGGTGGAGATATATCATGTTAAATTCTAGGGTTTTAACTTGGTTCAAAATTTTCAAATTTAGGGAAAGGATTATGATTTCTAGTTCAAACTTCTTGATTGGTTAGCTTCCATAATCAAGGTAAGGAATTTTATTTTAAGGCAAACCCTAGAATTTTTAATTGGATTCTCGAATGAAGGATATTTGGTGAATATGATTGTGATGATGAAATATTTACTTGAAATTATGAATTTATGGAACAAGATGAAATTTAATTGGTTTAATTGTAGTTTACTAGTTCTCACTAGATTGAAGTGGATATTTACATTTATACTTGGAATGAAGGTTATGTTGATGAATTAGTTATTAGTAAATGGACTAGAAAGTGTAATTAGTTCCAATTGATTATAGAAATATTTTGGGAGATTTATTCAAGTATTGAGAAATTTAGTTGAAATTATAGCATTAGATATTAGAGGTTTCTTGATTTGATAGTGGTTAAATTAGTTATCTTGTATGGTGTGGTGACGAAAAGATTGGAAAAGCTTATCGATCGTTATAGACTATAGCTTGTTTTGTGTGAGTGGAAAAGCTTATTTTTTAGAAATAAATATTTATTAAATTTATATCATATCAAAAAGTTAATTATTTATATACTTGATTTGACAGCATGATTTTCAGAATCAAATGGATTTTATAGTCTGTTTTCTTAAAGTTAAATTCAATTCATTGAAATCATTTTTCTAGCATTTTATATTTATATTACATATTTCAGTATATTTTAAGTCATTTTAAAAAAAAAAACCAGAAAGTACTCAAGTGATTTTACCCCAATCTACATTGGTGTGAACGTGTTTCCATAGTGTATGACTTCATATGCTTATTTTATCGATCTGCACTGGTGTAAATGTGTTTCCAGTGTATGATCAATCAATGTGATTTTACCTGCTTTTCACTACTGTGAATGTATTTCTATAGTGTATGAACATATTATAGCTCTGCGTGCATATGACAAGAATTACAGAATTTTAGAATGGAATAGCTTTGCCATGTATATCGGTACTAATCGATACATGAATAAGGTTATTCAAGGTACCTTTTTGGCGTGATATTTCATTATTTCCACAGCTTATCGAAATATACACTCATTGAGTTACAAGCTCATACATTTTGTCACCTTTTTTCTTATCAGATAGTAGATGAGTTAAGTAGCATTGGAGCCTATTTATCCACTGAGTAGGGCCACACTTTGTCTTTAATCGTATGACTCATTCTATCAATTACATAGTTCATATTTCTTTTGGAGTACATGTATGTGTTGTCAGAAAAGTCAATTTGAATTTCATGTTTTCATATCATAGGCTTACTGTATATTGAGTATTTTGAAACTCTTGTTTGTAAAATATTTGTAAAAGTCGACTTCTTAGTATTGTATTTTGAATAGTTCGAGTTTTGAGGGGCTGATGTACCATGTTTTAAATTATATGTACTGGTTTGAGAATATTGATTATAATGTTTTAAATTATATGCTCTTTGATGCATATTTGCCCTGTTTGCAATTTCTCCAAAGTGGGTTTGCTAGTCAACAACCTTTTCCACTTTCCTACAGGAGCAATACCGTAAGTTTGTGATATATGAAGGTTGCTACTATCTTTTGGGAAATAATTAGCACTCGGCATTGGTCCTCCCCTGCCAACCTCATTTTGCCAACTCACTCTTGGACTCTCGTACTTTTTATATAGATATACATTTTCGGCAGCCAATACCTTAAGAGTTTTCTATCATACCCTGTACAACTTTTTGCAGTATACGTTCCTTTCTGCTAGCGATGGCATTAGATAGGAGAACAGCTGGCTGAAACCTTGTTAGTGCATCTTTCCGCATTCTCTTTAGACTGACATCACGATTGACCTAATCATTGCTAGATTCATATATTTCCATCTCTGATGCTTTTATTTTTTTTGGGTTATGCTTTTGTTTGATTCATCCTATCAAATCTTAAGGATTTATTAGCTCCGATAAAGAAATTTGTGGTCTGCTTTGCTCAAAATTTCCCATAGATGACATTAATTTGCTAACGATAGAAAATTAGATAAAAAATCATCTCACCTGGCCAGGGTTTTCACCTTCTAAGTTCACTAGTTTTGATAGTAAGAGGGTAAATGACTATTTAGGAGAGACATTTGAATTACATGTATTTTTCTTCAAAACTAGGAGTATTTATAGATTTTCCTCCAAGATTTGGGATAATTCGATCGTTTAGGGAAAACGATTGATGGCGGCTTCTTATTGGCTAACTTGTAACTAATTTTCTTAAACGTACCACGTTTTATTTATTGACCTACGTGTAATAGCCTATAGCCAACCTGGATGAGGGAAATATTTGCCTACTTCGGACGAATCTTTTATGCCCTTGTTCTCTTACGTATTACCTTGCGCTTCGCTATCAGTTAGCAAGCTTCATGAATTATATTTCAAGGTTTAACATATAATAATCACATAGATAACTTTGAAGGTCCATGGGATTACAAAAATGAAAAAGGCCGATCATAAAAAGGAAAAACTTTCAGCCCATTTTCGTCTTGAGTTCAATAACAGTTGGATTTTGATATCCAATAAATTCGGGCGATGATGTAAAATCGATGTTGGATAATTATTTTATCGACACCTAAGATTGATGTCCTGACCCTAAAACTATATTGGGCCATTGGAAGAAGTCTAATTAATTAGAACTCATGGCCCGGTTTCTCATTTAATGGATGGCTCGTTTGGCCCACCCTTTGTTTCCTTGTTGGGTTGGCCTATCACTATGCCCTAAATGATCCATATATATTTCTTTCTCTTGTCTTGGTCATTTGAGAAGTGTGTCTTGCCCTTGTAATTGAGAGAACACGACTGCCTTCACCATGCTTTGTGCTTCCGGCTTTGGTAATTGCTTTTGTGTCGTAATTGTTGTTTAGTCAATGTGTGAGACTGCATTGCGTGGAAATTTTGAATTTTTTGCTTATTTACCTTCGTGTTGCACTGATTATTGATTATCCTGTTAGAATACCCGGACTTTGACCCGTTCGAACGTTCCCTTGTTCTGAGATTTTGAGTCTCACGAAACTCTGTGAATCTAGAACGGTGTATATTGCTACCTTAGGATTACTTTGTGTGCCCTATTTGTGCAATTTTGGTTGTTCTGTTTTTCAAAATGTCATCGCATTTCGAAATTGGGATTTTCAATGGAAAAGGGGATT
>CAIGRL010070958.1:0-11588 GCA_903798325.1 Fraxinus xanthoxyloides | reverse complement strand
CAGTTATTTTCAAACTTGAGATTTGAAGTTTAATCGATTATCCTAAGAAAATTAAATGAGATTTTGTTGCCAATGAGTTTTACAATTATAAATGTGATTTTTAAAATTTAGCTATTTTCGTAAATCTTTTTATTTAATTCAAGACAAATGAGGATGAAGTGGCACTTCGGGTTTACAGAACTTGGGGCATTATATTGTGCTTCAATCGCCATGACACCAACCAAGTAACCCACACACCCACTGTCTAGTAATCGTTGTGCTTTCAATGCCAATACAATTAGGAATCTGAAACATTTTCCAATCCTATTGAATGTGAATGGTTCGTCTTCCAAAGGTTGAAAGGTTACTAAATTCTTCTTACAATCTATAGTAGATTGATATTTTGGCAACCAATCCACTCCCAAAATAAAATCATAATATCTACCTCTCCAGATGGAATAGTCACACAATAACCAACTTGTACATCATGTATCCTACCTAACTTCCTCACATACTCCGTGGACACAAATGAATGTGTAGCTCTATAATAAATAAGTATAATTGCTGGAATACCAAAGGTAGAGAATTTACCTGTTAAAACTGATGGATTTGGCTCGACATCCAATCTGGTAAGAGTAAATACCCTAGCTGGCACCTTCTTTCGCTGGGCATGCTCTAGCAAGTGTCTCATCTTTCCACGAACATAACATGTCCTAGTCTATGTAGGACATACTCCCGCATGCTGTCCACCACATCTAGGGCAAGATGATTGTGATGTTGAGGCTTTGTTCTAATCTATCTTTGGACGCTTACCCTGATCCTCCTGTTGTTGTCCTTACCTCGATTGAAACTTGGTTTCTGAATCTGTCCCTGAAATGCTCTTTTCTTATCATTTTTAGGCCAACACTATCCCTGACCTTGTCTAAACTATCGTCGAGACTCTTGAGCCCGATTAATTCTTTGTTCAACTTGTTATGCAACTAATGCCCTTTCTGCTATTTGTGAATATAACATCCCTTGGGCTCCTGCCATGTTTACATCTCTATATAATTTTGGCCTCAATCCCTCAAGAAACCTTTCCACTTTAAGTATGTCAACACTAAAATATGGCCTACAAACGTAGATAGTTTTTTAGATTTGTGAATATACTCTCCCACCATCATTCTTCATTGTCTCAGTTGTATAAATTCATTCATCTCATAGCTCGAACTGGGGCTGTAAAATATTTACTACGAAATAACTCTTTAAATCTATCCCAAGTCATAACATTCACATCTTCAATGATACTCATCGTTTCCCACCAATGTCCAGCACTACCTCACAACATAAAGGATGCACAAACCACTTTCTCCACTTCTAAGATTCTACTGTATCAAAACATATTTTCTAAAGTTCTCAACCAGTCATCTGCTATTTTTGGGTCTGATGCATCCTCAAATATTGGAGGGTTTAATTTTCTAAATATTTTCCCAGCTGCCTCAATTTGTTCAACTCTTTGTGGTGGGTGCACGAATTCAGCCCTTCGTTGTTCTCCATTTTCTCTGTGTTGCATTAATTGCTGAATTTGTTGTGCTTGGCGCTCCAGCAGCTCCATAAGTTTATCAATAACCACATCTCTATTATTATCTGTGGCACTTACTTCTTGTCTTGGAGTTCTAGTTTCTCCACTACATTTACTTCTAGTTCTTACCATTACTGCGATATCTGTTTATAAAATAGCTATAATAAAGATCAGTTTAACTATGCTCTTTCGTACTCCCATGTAAATGGATAGTCTACAGAATTATAACCTTGCTCTAATACCACTCTCTATCACACCCCATTCATATAGATAATAATATACTAACTGGTGTAGGAGTACAATTGCTGACTTAACCTAGACATCCAAATTCCCCCACACATTCTTTTTGTTAATAAAATGAAAATATCTCCAAAAGTATATCCGAAAACAAAGATCAAAAAATCATAGCCCAACATATTTATCTAGAGATTGTAAAACTATTGACATGCAATTTCAAAATTCATACAGGATCCCCAAAATATAATACAACTAGAGTCCACAAAAAACCCTACAAGTCGTTATCTATGTACATCAAACTTCGAAATCCCGTAAGAGCTCCATAACCAGCCTTGTCTCCTAGGAGATTTCATGCTTACCTACAATGCAGGAATTACATAAGCCAATGCTCAGTAAGCAAAAATCATACAAGTCATGAGTATCAGTGAAAATAGTATATGACACCATATCATTTACTTTAAACATCATGCTAAAGATGTATCATGCTCAAATATTCATCAAAGTCGACCCGAAATAATTTCATTTGAAATCTTTCATTGGGAACTTGACTCGCCTACAATGCACTAGATAGAGCTCTACACAATATCAATATCAATAATCTATAATAAAATGGCCAATCTGACAATGACACCAGCGAGTGGACCATCCTCTTGTGACCACTAGAAGCCCATCCCCTAACTGCCCATATGATTACCCAAGAAGTATCCCACCTGCAGCACCAATAATCAGAGTATCACAAAGGTACGATCGAGTGGTCCACCCTCCTATGATCACCAAAGGACCATCACACGCGATGCCAAAACATATCATATAAGCACGTCTCACATGCCTCAGTGCCCTAGTAGTGGTCAATAAAATATTTTATTAAGAAAACTCAGTTTTACAATCATGTTGTGCATGTTAGATTTTCAGCCATAGACATATGTCATGTATGCACATGAAAATGCTCGTGAGTAACATACTCAATGATCATAACCATCAAATGATGCACAATGAGCTCCTTCTCTGAGTTATGTAAATATTCCAACACTACTATATCACAAACANCTCCTATGATCACCAAAGGACCATCACACGCGATGCCAAAACATATCATATAAGCACGTCTCACATGCCTCAGTGCCCTAGTAGTGGTCAATAAAATATTTTATTAAGAAAACTCAGTTTTACAATCATGTTGTGCATGTTAGATTTTCAGCCATAGACATATGTCATGTATGCACATGAAAATGCTCGTGAGTAACATACTCAATGATCATAACCATCAAATGATGCACAATGAGCTCCTTCTCTGAGTTATGTAAATATTCCAACACTACTATATCACAAACACTATGTTCTTGCATCGTAGCTGCAAATGAATTTTTACTTACCTTTTTGCCCTTCTGAGCGCTTCTACGGGATGTAAATCAATTCCCTTTTTCACTTAAAGTCGGAGAATCACCTATATTACCATCTAATATTAAACAAAATCCTCAATTTGATAATCTTAACAACATACACACACAATCCCGTGCTACGTCCATGCTAAAATAATTTAGATGACATTAACAATTCAAGTTATCGATTGCATTGCAAACTAACCCCATAAATCACACTATTTCTAGAGTCCAATTATGAACGTCGACGTCATCCAATTGTTGTTAACAACCTAAGACTCATTAAAATGTATTTTCTTACGAATAAGACCAATTTCACTATGTTAATTGACTTGTGGTGCAATCTAACCATTTACAATACTTTTGGTGACTTACAACAAGGAGCATCGATCATTATACAACGTTGAGTTTTACGAGACCTCAACACGACCCACAAGTTTTAAAGAAAGTTGGTTTACAAATAAAGCTTCTCTCTTAATAAATGATGTGATCACAATTAAGTACAAAAAAAGAATAGGATAATACTTTAATAGATAGCAATGAATGAAGTTCAAGTGTTATGTATGAAATACTTTGATGTGTAGAATGATTTTCAAAAGTTAATTTGATCAAAAGTTTTTCAAAGGTAAAATGATTTGATGATAATAAATGAGATGAGAAATCAATATAATTTTGCTGAAAAATATCTCACTTGAATGCCCTTCAATGTTATAATGAATGGCAAGTGAATTTGTATTTATAACAATTGAAAAATGCCAAAAATTATGTCGAACCAAACAATCATTCGAACATCAGGTACTGTTCCGAACGACTAATTTAGTCGTTGCTCAGTAGAAGTCATAACGGTCGAGAAATCGACCATTGCGGATGAACCGATGTCCTATTCACCATTCGGACGTCCAGATGGACCAAAGTTTTTTTTAATCCTCTCGTTTATGTTGGTTGAAATGATGTCGGTTTATAAATGACATTTTTACTTGATTTTTCAAGGTAAGTGATGCTAGTAGGTTTGAAAATTAAATTGAAATTATTACCTTTGAAAAAAAAAATTTGTACAAACTTTTGATGAAGTAGATTTTTCTTGTGCATAAAAATTCATTACTTGAGCTTCTAATGAGTCATTGTTAAGGATTAAAGTATTTTACCTTTATAAATGAGTTCAAACATCTAGTTCTAATATCTTTGATTGATTTGGCTCGAGTGCTCGATTTTCAATTGACGCGAGTACTCAATTTTTCTCCAATTGTAAATGCTTAAATCCATCTTGAATTTTCTTAATCTTCAACTGCAAGTCCTTTGATAACAATTGTTTTGTCTCCAATTTGATCAACATGTAACAATGAACTCAAATACAAATATTAGAGATAAAACTATTTTATTCGTTATAATCAAAATATAAGATCAATCATAGGTCAACCAGATCTTGGACAAGTGGACACTACTTTTGGTATCAAAGTTAAGAAGGATATTGGGGTTATTCATTAAGTCAATCACATTATGTTGAAAATGTAATAAATAAGTTCAAATATTTGAACATTAAAGAGGTAAATACCCCCATTGGATTCAAGTATCAAGTTAGTAAAGAGTGATGGAAGATCAATAGCTCAAATTGAGTATACAAGTGCAATTGGAAGTCTTATGTATGCGGTACAATGTTCGAGAACCGATGTTACATTTGTTGTGAGTAAACTAAGTAGATTTTCTTGCAATCCAAGTTCGGAACATTGTAAGGCCATAGGAATGGTTCTTGGTTACTTAAAGAAAACCAAAAGCTTTAGACTACAATATACAAAGTTCCCAACTATTCTTGAAAGATATACCAATGCTAGTTGGGTATCGAGTGCGGGAGAAAACAAGTCTACTTCAGGTTGGGTGTTTACTCTTGGAGGAGGTGCAGTTTCTTGGAAGTTTAGGAAACAAACATGTATTACACACTCAACAGTGGAGTCCAAGTTTGTATCCAAAATAAGAAAAAAGGCTGCATGGCTAAACGGTATTTTTTATTAAATTTCTTTGTGTGCAAAGGATATATCTTTGATACATATCTTGTGTGATAGTCAAGTTACCTTAGCACGAGTATATAATGATAAGTCTAGACATATGAGTCTAAGACATGAGCATGTGAAAAATTAATCAAGCATGGAGTAATTTCTCTCATATATGTTAATTCTAGTGAGAACTTAGCCAATCCGTTGACTAAACCTCTTACAAGAAGTTCTTAAGATCAACATCGAGAAGGATGGGGTAGAAACTCCTTGATTAAAAGTTATGGTAACCATACCTAATAATACTAAACAAGTATATCTAAGTTCAAATGGTAATAACAAGTCATTCAATAAGTGGATAAGTTTCAACACTATTAACATATTATAAAATCCTTGATAAATAGTGCTGGTTGTTACGATTGGAGGGATGAATTAATAAAACTCTTAATGAGGTTTAATATGAAGTATAAGTATCTCTAAAGTAAGTGCAAGGTCATAATAGCACTAAGCGAGTTTGAGAAAATTGTAAAAATATGACACTCGTGTATGTGATTTCACCGGCAATATCACAAGAAATGACTGGTTCAAAGCTATCATGCTACCAGGAATTTCGATAATACTTTGTGAGATTTTCACTATAGTTAGTTTCAAATGGAAAGATATCTAATCCTTATGCACAAATGTTGATGAGTTTGAATGTGATTGACGTTATTTTGAACAAGTGGGGAATTGTTGTAAATTTGTTCAAAACAATACATTTATATTAGTACATGGGCATGAAAAAAGAGTTTTTGGCCAAAGTTGATGAATTGAAAATAATTTGAAAGGTGGGAAATTATGCTTATGTGTACACATAGGCCAAATGGTCATGCGTACACAAGGAATTATCTGGAAGAAACTGAAGCAATTTTGCTTCTACTATGTGTACGCAATGATATAACCATTCGTACGCATGGTTCAAAAATTTAGCCATTGGGCTGTTTTTCATTTGAAATCTGGTGTTGATTCATGAAGAGTTTACAACTTTTTATGAATTTTTGGGACATTTTCGAGGCATATGAATAGAAATACTATAAATAGATGATAGATTTTCATTTCCAAATATTAGAAATAACAAATAAAGCATTACTTGAAATATTCCAATTCATTCATCTAATGTTCAAACTTCTTAAAGTTTTCAACAAGTTCAACTAGGAAGAATCAATTGTGATTTTATGCTTCTTCCTTGAAGTCTTGTCAATCATCTAAACTATTTGTCGGAAATCCTAAAAGCTTACTAGAGAAGGCAAATATAGTTTTTAGGACAACGCATCATCGAGCCCCATTCTTCATTTTATTTCTTGTTTCCGTCTCCTTTTTTCTCCTCTTCGATATTTCCAGCAAAAGGAACAAATCAAGGCACTTCTCCTGGACAATGCCATCCTCGAATGAGCTATAGCCATCCAGCATGAACGCCAATATGATGAGACGAGCCAAGAGGTGCTGCAATCGAAGCAGTTTGTAGCTTAGTATCAGGACCAATTGCGAACTATTGAGGTTAGTACTGTAACGTCATAATTTCC
The DNA here is from genome assembly GCA_903798325.1 of Fraxinus xanthoxyloides. Taxonomy (NCBI): domain Eukaryota; kingdom Viridiplantae; phylum Streptophyta; class Magnoliopsida; order Lamiales; family Oleaceae; genus Fraxinus; species Fraxinus xanthoxyloides. Next base: position 4,885 of record CAIGRL010070958.1, on the reverse strand, counting down.
TTTGAGGGGATCCCTTCAATATCAGTCAGTAAGCTGTAAAAAGACAAAAGTTGACATTGAAATACTATATCTATTGGCATATAAAAGAAGAATGTGATAAGAAAATGTTAGAGAAATTGTTTCCAATTAGGATATGAGACATTTTGAAGTTAAACCTACTGAAAGATGCCCGATGGACATATGTCCTTGTTTAATTGCCGATCTTGCAGGTGAACAACTATGCCTTGACATTGAATTTGCATCAAGCTCAGAAGAGCAACTCGATCCCTGGTCATTACCATCCATATGTGTTCCAATAAGGAATAAAACTTGGCTATGAGGTGTATTGAAGTGTTCAATATTAATATTTAGAGTACGTTTGATCCCTATTTTATTGTAAGAATGTATTTTAAAATAGTATATTAATGAAGAATGTATGATTTAAAGATAAAGAAAAGTTTTGAGTCTGTGTGTAATATTATTTTATTGAAGAATCTATGGTTGAAAAGAAGAGAGTGAAAAAATGTATTTGAAAATAATGGAAATCAAACAAATACTAAGTGGTTAAGAACTTGGGTGTCTAGATAAAGCTAGTAAGTTGAGGCCATTTTTCATGGATATGGCCTAAATTAATTTACTCCGGTAATGTCGAAGCTTGAAATCTAATTCATTAACGCTTCTTAGTTATTTCGTTATGAAGTTTTCTTTGGAATAATGCTTTATAGCCTTGATGGTGTTGGAGAATCGTGATCATACTCGATAAAACTAATTAAATGAGTTGTATTCTTGCATTAATCATTTAATGTCATATATACTCTTCCTAAATTGGTATTAAACATCAGTGAGACTAAATAATATTACTTGATTCAGTTCCTTAAATCCATGTTGAACTCAACTAATTTACAACATGAGCTAGAATCCAAATTGACACTAAACGAGCCACCTCGAGTTATCTAGGTCAATCTTCAACCTTGTGTCAGAGCTCGAGGTCCTAGATCAATAAAGAATAATACTATCCAACATCTGTGATGTTGTACGGCCGCATTTTTTAAATGGCTGCGTTAAAGTTACCATACACCACATAACCTAACTTATTCTTTATTCATCACAATGACCTTTTTCAAAATGTAACAGGCGAAAATATCCTTAAAACGGACCAAGCGTCCAGACCACCGTCTCGGCCCAGACGCTTAAACCATCGTTTGGGTCGTCTGGCTCAGACGCATGGTTATCTAGTTTTCTAGACGACCATCTGTGCGATGAAGCTCCACCCCCAAAAAACACAAAAATCATCTCTAACCTCGATTCTAACGATATATCTACTTTAAGCCATGAATAAATTCATAAATTTTATCAAGATTGAAAGTAAGAATCTAAGAATATTTACCCATACGTAAAATCATAAAATTTAAACAATAAAAATAGAAACTAACATCGATTAAAATTGTTGAAGATGATGATGGTGAATAGTGTTGAAGTCGATTTCGTTAGTAAGATTTTTTTCTTGTTTCTTAATTTTTTCACTCTTTTTTGGGGGAATTTTGTTAGTTTTTAAAATAAGTTCTGGTTAAAGGCTATTGTGGAAATTGGATTGAGTTCATTGGCCATCATTTCCTCGATGTTGAATATCATTCTAGGTGTTAACATATCATAAGTTGTATTAAATGAGTCATAACTCTTTGTATTTAATTGAATTGTAATTTAATATCATTAATATCGTCATCTAAACTGATGTTAAACACCAATAATGTTAAATAGTATTACTCACAATAAATGCAAGCGAGCACTGGCACACCCAAAACCGTAAGAATAATACTTGTGTGCCAGAAAATGTATGATAGAGTGATAAAATATGTGTCGACATGATCTCATGATAAAAAAGTTGATTGTATTTTAAACCATCCAATAATATGGTGCTATGTGACAATATGTTAAAAAATTATGTCAACCATTATGTTTGTGTAGCATGATTCAAACCATAATCATCATTGCTCTATAGATAAACTAAAAGTTCGCTTCTATATTTTACTCTGTCAAGCAGTCTATTTGATTTGTCGCACCTAAAGTTCAACTTGACTTAAATATCTAAGAGTCCATTTGATTGCAAGAGTAAAATTTATGTGGAAAGAAAATGAATTCCAGAGAATTGAATTGCCTAAAATTATTTTCCTGAAAAATTATCAATTAATTGTGTTTGATTTGTATAATTTTTCACTTAAAAAATGTTGAAATTTTGAATCTTTTGGTATTTGCTTGATTTCGTTTTTCATGAAAATTGTTCATTAAAGAGAGAAAAAATTTACAATTGCCCATAGAATTTGTTTTGATTTTGGTGGAAATTGATTTTCCACAAGACCCAGGAAAACGTAATTGTGTGAGCCAAACCAAGAAAATAAATTCCATGAAAAATATCATGTATCAAGCAAGGCAAAAGTGAAAGTTAGAATTTGTTTTCCATTTTCCCTGAAAAATTTGGGTAAATAAAACAGGCCCAAACTGTTTTCAATTATTGTAACCCCTGTGATTCAGAAACATGTAGATCATATTAAAAATAAATTAAGTTGTCATATATTAGCCAAAACAAGTCATTTTAGTACAGAAAATTCAAGCATAGAGCTATACAAATAGAATTTCATATGCTTTTTTTTTTTTTTTTTTCATCTGGCAGTAAAAGGTCCACATACACAGTTTCTAAAAAGAAATATTGCATTCTGTTCTTACATTACAAGAACTTGCCAAGAACAGTTTTTCTTGAAGGGGCTTCAGAGCTGTCTAGGGGCCGTCTGTCGTCTTGAGTGTGCAAAGAGTTACAGAGTTAACTTGTTTCCTCAATTTCGCATTGTCAACTAAAACGTCAGTCAGCATCTTCCTCAATTCAGCATCTCTCGTCCTCGTATTGCCACCATCTGGACTTGCAATGGTGCCAGAATTATCTTGTGCAAGAAGCTGTGCCTGTTCAATGCCATGAATAGTTATAAAAGTTAAATCAGCGTAACTTACAAGGTCTCAATGGCAGCCAATGAAAGGGTATTGGGTAAATCAAGAATTAAAATACAGAGTACAATCCAAGATTCACAAGCCACATAATTTATTATTGCGGCTTGACTAATAAACCATCAATGAATTCGATATATAATATGCTCAGTATACTTTCAAGTGGTTTGAAATTTTCAAATGGTCTGCTTCAATAACATAAAGTCACAATTTTTGTCTTCTATTAAGCAACTGGTGTCTCATCCTACAATGATGGAGGTCAAGTGGCATTTGTGTTCCACAGTTCTCAATGGAATCGGATGAAATATGCTAGTTCGCCATGTATGTTCTTGTGTAACATAAAAACAAGATCGTAAATTACTTAAATGATCAAGTATATTCTACGAAATTGCATTACTTGTTACCATCAGGCATCAATGAAATAGGCATGTAACGCAAAACAGCATTTGCATAGAATGGAAGCCTGTTAGCTCTCTACACGTTGAAACAGAATTTTTATAACCACCACGAGATTTCACATGTAATGAAGTAATAGAAATAGACAACTTGGTGCCAACAGGTGATGACAGCAAAGTTAGTCATAAGAATTACCTCTGCAAGAAGAAGACCAATACGATTATCTGATGTAGCCAACAGATCGACAGCCTCAGATTTAGACGAAGTATCCATTTTCAGTTTATTTTCCTCCTCAGCGAGAAAATTCAGATTGCATTCTTCAAGCTGACTGCGAATGATGTCACATTCACGCAGCAATTTTGCATTGGCAGTATCTGTATATTCCCATTTTTGCCTTTCCTCCTGTAGTGTCCTCTACAATGAAGCAGAAGCAGAGAATGATCTACTATTTCATGACACAGCATCGAAAGCACTATAACATCAAAACTGAAAGAGGTTATCAAAACTGAAAGAGGACGACTGAAAATCAGAGAAATATGTAGACAACAAGCAAACCATATTATAACTGAATAGCCAGGCAACAATTTATTTTACAGTCTAGACAGATAAATATAGGGTTAATTTCACACACGGTCACTGAACTTACCTCAAAATTAAAAAACGATCGCTGAAATTTAAAACTTGTAGAAACGGTCACTGAAATTTCATGCGCTTTCACAAACGGTTACTAAAGAACCGTTATGATTTTAATTCAAACTTAAAAGACCAAAACAAGTGAACATAGAACCTTGAGGACCTCAAGTGCAAAAAAACAACTCAAACCCCCCAAAACCCCAAAAAATCGACCCATTCCCTCATTCGATCAATCTNTTTTACAGTCTAGACAGATAAATATAGGGTTAATTTCACACACGGTCACTGAACTTACCTCAAAATTAAAAAACGATCGCTGAAATTTAAAACTTGTAGAAACGGTCACTGAAATTTCATGCGCTTTCACAAACGGTTACTAAAGAACCGTTATGATTTTAATTCAAACTTAAAAGACCAAAACAAGTGAACATAGAACCTTGAGGACCTCAAGTGCAAAAAAACAACTCAAACCCCCCAAAACCCCAAAAACTCGCCCCATTCCCTCATTCGAGCAATCTCCTCCAAATTCGCCCTCATTCGTTCGAAATTGGCCAAGACCCATATGTTCCGTGGATGCACCATGGTGGCCCAGTGCTAGGGGTGGTGGTCCTCCACCGTGAGTTGTAGTGCCGTCACCGAAATTCGTGGTTGAAAGGGTCAACTGTGCTGTGGAAGAAAAACTTTGCATCTTTGGATTTTCTGATTTGTTTGATGTTATGAGGGCATCTGTAGGTGTGTAATAAGGAGATTGATCCACCTGTGGGGTGGGTACAACATGGGTGTCGTAGAAGTTGATTTTCCGACAAGTTTTTGGTGCGTGTTCATCGGGGTTTTGGTTTAAATTTCCGGTCAAATCTATCGGGGTTGAGGCTGGTGGTTGGGT
>CAIGRL010070938.1:0-14018 GCA_903798325.1 Fraxinus xanthoxyloides | reverse complement strand
CATGTGACTAGAGTCCGAATTAAAATTTAATAACTTTTTCAAAAACGAAATAATTTTTATTAAAATAAATTATAGCTTTCTACTTATCCTACTTGTTTTTTTCAAAATATTTTTTTCAGATGTCGTATGATGTTGCAATTTCCTTTTTCTTTTCTATGCAATCTAGGCGAAATTTTTTATCGCTGATCATAGAGGCATTGAAAACTATGATACCATTATATATAGAAAAAAAGGATAATATTCACATTTACTTATCAAAAATGAAAACAAAAACGATAATATAGAATGGTAAGAGCAGTATACATAACTAGGAATTTGGAAAGAAGCAAAGATATTAAACATTTACAAGATGAATTAGACTCTGACTGGCTGATTCCCTACTGTTGATCTGATAAAACCCTAATGTATGTTTCCAAGACAAATTCTCTATTTATCATCTGCCAGAAATTTCAAATGAACAAGTAGACATTTCCGCTGCATGAGAAGATGAGTGGATAGATGATGTTGTGACAATACTGTCATCAGTTAATCCTAAAGCCATGAATCTTGATCTGATTTGATCAACTCTCTGGGATCCAACTGAGCTTAATTTATCAAAAACTGGCAGGATTTCATCCCTGTTAAGATATCTTATCACTTGCATCATTGTAGGCCTCGATTCCGGCTTTCGATGAGAGCACAAAAGACCAAGTCCCAACACTAATTCCATCTCTTCGATTGCATAAGTCGAATTCAGTTTAGGATCGACTGCATCGAGAATGTTGCCTGTCTGGAGACAATCCAAAATCCGATCCACTAATATCGTGTTCCGGTCTAGTTCATATGTGACTGGTGCTCTTCCACAGGCAATTTCAAGAAGTAGAATGCCGTATGCAAAGACATCAGTGCCTTTCGAGGCCTTCCCGGTTCGTGACAATTCAGGCGCAATGTATCCGATTGTACCTACGACATTTGTGGTGTGTGAATTTTGACCATGGTCGTATAATCTTGCTAGTCCAAAGTCTCCTAATCGAGCATTCATGTCGCCATCTATCAGAACATTGCTCGACTTCACATCACGATGGATTACGACCTTCTCCCACTCTTCATGTAAATATAGCAGCCCGGATGCGATGCCTTTGGTGATATTGAATCTTTGTTCCCAACTCAAAACAGTGCCCTTGGAACCATAGAGTAAAGAATGAAGACTTCCATTGGGAACATAGTCATATATTAAAAGAAGATTTCTTTTGTACTTGCACCAACCTTGAAGATTGACCAAGTTTTTGTGTCTTAACCTTCCCAAGCTTTCGATTTCAGCTGCAAATTCTCTCGTTCCTTTCAATGTATCGTTCGATGTTACCTTTTTCACGGCAACCTCAGCTCCGGTAGCCCGTAAAACCCCCTTGTAAACAGTTCCAAATCCTCCAACTCCAATGATCTCACTCTCCTTAAATCGCTTAGTGGCAACATAAAGATCCTTGTACCGGAACCGATGAGGGCAATCCAATTCCCAGTCCTCCAAAGCCTCAAACTTCATCACCTTTCGATATGCAAAAATACTGATCAATGCCAATACTAATAAAAATAGCATAACTGAAAAAGTGGTAATAAGTGCATTTTTCAGTTTATTTTGGGAGGAAGATGATTTTTCAGCTGGTATAGCAGAAAACCGAGTAACATCAAGTTGATCAGCTATCCCATTTAGCTTGAAACTCCATCCGAGGATGTAATGAGAACTTGTCTTTTCCCCGGTGGCTGCTGAAAATCCAGCATACATATAATCCTTCATCACTGGTGACAAGTCGATCTGTTTATATAAAAGAGGCTTAATTGGTTTGAGAATTGATAAAGGTGCAACTGTTACATTCACTGCCAATCCATCATAATCTATCCAAGCCTGGATTGGCTCTTTGCCCTCCAAATCAATCTCTTCATTTTCCTGAGTCAACCCTCCGTAAAACGATGCGGAATCCGAGGCAATGGAATCCATTCCGTTGAGGTTAATTCCGATATGGTTCCCGTACCTGTCCGATTTCTCATTGACTCCACTAACAGTGTCGAATTCGACCATGAAAAGATGGTTTGAAGAGTTTCCATCTTTTGATGGGTCGATAACTCCTAGGTATTGTCCCCCGTCGGCCCCAGAAAGTTGCGTCGACGGGGATAATATGAAGGCGAAGCCATAGCCCCCTCTGTTAGCATCGGAAGGGACAATTTGGAAAACAAAATGAGTGCTAAATGAAGAGACACCAGGGCTACTGTTTTTGAACATAGGAATATGATTAGGATGAAATGCATGGCCTATTACATACTGGGATCTATCAGTAAGTTTTAATGCTTTATCCTTTATTCTGGCATTTCCATCTATGAAAAGATTTGATCCATTGAATCCATTGTATACAAAATCAAAGGACTCAGATTTCAAGAAAAGGCTGCAGAAAAAGAGAAGAAGACCAAAGGAACACAAGGGTTTAGCCATGGAGGAAATGAAAAGTGAAGAAATATAAATTCAGCTCAAATTGAACAAATGAACTTATATAAACAATAGAAAGTTAGGATTCAGACACAGAGAATAAATCAACACAATGGGGTATTTGACCACGGCACCACGCTTGAGTTCTGTGGGGACACTTTCTATAGTATCCATTCAATCAATCACTAATATCTAACCATAACTTAGTTGCATGTTATCTCTTTTTAGAGAATTAGCCTGGTTTGAAAATTGTTAATTCAAAACTCTTTATGATACATACTAAGTTTTCAATCCACATTTGCGCAATAAAATATTTTTGCACATAAATCCAAAATTATTCTCTACTTTCTAACCCCATGTTCTCCAAAAACTTACTTTTAAAACTTTGTTTTCGCCGAATAATGACTATCAAATGAGGGTAAAACTCTCTCTATTCTAATTTTTAGAATTCAGGTCTTTGTTAAAAATAATTGGGATATCTAATTAAAGTGCGCATTAAGAAAAATTATATTTGAAATATTATTGTGAAATCATATTCAAGTTTATTTTGATTTAGTGAGAAGTTGGATAAAGTTGTAAATGTAAATCTTTGTATTCTTTATTCACATTATAACAAATTCTCAATTCTCTACAAATTATTTCGTTCTTGTGTACTTGTAATCAATTACTTCATATTGTAACTATAATCTCTTATTTTCTCCAAAAGTGGTATTTGATTAATCCGATATCATCTCCGTTTTTCACAAAATTAATAGTATATTCGAATCTTCTTGTTGCGTGTAATCTCTTCTTGAGAATTTGTTTGTCTTTGTCTTAATAGTAGAGTTCCAACATATTTTCTAGTAAGATTCTGATTCTTGCATGCACATGAGCTCCTCCATTATACAACCTTCCAGCCTGACCTAGCAAGAAGGTAAAAATCCGGCAAGAAACTTGGAGGGACGTAGAAAATTGCCAGCACAAAATTTAGGGGTCAGTCATGTCACAATCGTTAAAGGACTTCTCCCCTGTTATGATAAATAATAATTGCTATTTGCCGTGTGATTGGAGGAGTGCTTAGTTTGAAGTGTTCATGGTTAACTCCGTTAAAGCCATATTTTGATCGAGTCAAGTACATTCTATCAAATTAATCTGTTCGGCTCGGTCAAGGGTCCGTGCCGTCGATTTTCCGATTTGACCGACTTGGCCGGACCAGATTTTATAACTATGGTTTGAAGTATTCATGGTTCAAGATTGACCAAATTTAAATTTATTTATTTATTAGACTAATCAAATTGGATAGAATAACCAAAGCTAGTTTTATATTATTAGTAGTTGATTATTATTGCTTGTTTAAGTTCTTTCTATTTCGGTATATCAAATAAGGCCTTATTTTTTATAAATAGAATCGAGTAAATATAAAACTTTTCGACTCTAGGGTAATTCTATATTATATAACAATGTTTGAAAAATATATAAATAGCATGTGCTAATAGATGTCTGATGTAAAATTAATTTAATTATCTAAGATATATTAAATGTGCATAAGTCTAAGCTCAATTTAATGATATTAGAAAATAATAAGTTATCTAGAAAATAATACGTCATCTTAATGTACAAAATTTTGTACCTTCATTAAACAAGTAAAATTCTATTTTCAACCAGTGTCCAAACCTACTGATGGAGACACTTTTTATGTTTTAACGAGTTTGGTAGAGACTAAAATCAGAATTTTTAGTAAATTTTGATAAAAATTAATGAAATGTGTGATTGGATATTGTTGATTTTGACTTTGACTTCGATAAAAATTTTGATTTTAATTTCCATTTGTTAGGCTAAAAATGAAACTTGAAATCATGTAATAATTGAATTAAAAACTCCAATAATTTTTACTTAAATCAAGTCTTTTGTTGGACATCTTAATAGTCTAACATTCTATTTCGTTGATGTTTTCCAATGCCAAGTCAATCGTTGACTTTTATTTCTTGAAATTTCTTGGGAACTAAACAACAAAATAAATCATTTTTTTCCCCATTTTTTTTTGTGGTATAGAGATCAATGACTAGTGGACTTCATCAATTAAAAGACTGGCCCAAGCCTGCAAAGAATGTAGTCCATAATATGAACACGAAAAGTCTAATTAATTTTTATGAAATATCTCTAATTCGATGAAGAAAGTAAGTGGCCGTAATTGGTTCAGTCGTGGTCCTATTTGTGAATAAGTGACCAAAAGGCTGATAGAGACTTAACGCGTAGATGAAAGACTCAAGCATTTCATTTAAATTGATTATATTTTATTTTTCACACGAATTAAGAAACCTTATTTAATTTTACTTAAAAAAATATATAATTTGCCAAAAAATTTCGTATTTTATCCTTATTTAATTATCAACAGCTAGTGGTAAATTATTATTGAAGGTAGTACATAAATTAAATGATTTAATTTTCAAGAAGTATGTATCTTTATATTTGTACAATTTCAAAATTAAAAGGGAAAAATTAATTATAACTAGACAAATTAAATAATGGTATATTAGTAAACGAACAAAACGAAATATTCTCAATAAAGAAATATGACTATACAATTGGGATAAGAAAATCCGGAAAGTGAGACGAAATGAGTATTTATTAATTATTATTAGGCTTAAAATAAATAAGTTGCATTAGGTCATTTGAATTCGGTCCCCAGACGCATGCACTCAAGGGTTAGGATAGCGAATTAAGTTGAATGAATATAGAGTTTGACGTAATGGATGAACTTTTAATAAAATATGGATACATATTCTCTATATTTTTTCCATTTCACATTTTCTCGTTGCATCAATAGTCCTCTAGAAAGGCGTCAATGAATAATAGGTACGTAATATTAAGATAAATCAAATAATAAATACGGTACATGTCGCCTCTCTCTATCAAGGTTCTCCACATTAGAAGACTTTCTCTACCAAGAGCACTTCTCTTACACGATTTTTGAAAGAGTATATCATCTCTTAACTTATGTACTGGTTGTACAAAAATGAAAACGTGAAGAAAAATATGATATGTGAAAATTTTATTTATGATAAAAGATACAAAATATTGTGGAATTGTTGTATAAAAAATTATTATTTATTTTATTAAATTCAATATTTGATTTTTAAAAATATATTTAATATTAATGCCAACTCTAATTACATTTTAATTTTGTTGAAGCATAAGATTAAACCATGGAATTATTTAATTTGTAGTTGACGCTGGTACATAAATTAATTCTTAGTTGAAGTCCACAAAAAGTCGATAATAATGTGCAATTATTAATTATTGTTTTCAAATATTTTAGTCAAAAAACTCCCAAGATTTCTGAATTTTATTAAAAATAGAAGAATAGGAAATGTTTTCGGAGTTTCTGAAATGTCAACAAGAATTATCAAAACATGTTCGAAATGAGCACACTAGCATCTTTCGAGGTTTCTTGCTTCCTAGCCTATATATGTACAAGAAAATTTTGTTTTTATTTTTGATAAGTAAATGTGAATATTATCCTTTTTTTCTATATATAATGGTATCATAGTTTTCAATGCCTCTATGATCATCGATAAAAAATTTCGCCTAGATTGCATAGAAAAGAAAAAGGAAATTGCAACATCATACGACATCTGAAAAAAAAAATTTGAAAAAACAAGTAGGATAAGTAGAAAACTATAATTTATTTTAATAAAAATTATTTCGTTTTTGAAAAAGTTATTAAACTTTAATTCGGACTCTAGTCACATGTTAATTTTTTTATAATATAATAAAGGTTAAACTTCCATTTAAGTTGATTTTTAGTTGAAGTCAACACCAAAGCTCAAAACTATGCGTTGTTCTTAACAGTAGTTTTCAAATATTTTTGTCAACTTTTCACAAGTTTCGACAAAGGTTCCCAAATTTTAATAAAAGGTAAAAAGAGAGATCTATTTTTATTCTGAGCTACATTATTTTGAAAGAATATATTCTGGAATAGTAGATTGATGGAGAATGTGTGATTGAAAAAGAAGGAAAAGTTATTGATATGATGAAAAATATTATTTTATTAAAAAATGTAGGGTTGAAATAAGAATGAGAATGAAAATTTTAATATGAACCAAATATGGGCTAAGTTTCAAAACATTTCTTAGTATTTTTCGAGAATTTTTATTTTCAAGACGTATCTAAAAACTATGTACAGTTTAACTTTTTATAACACTAAACCGTCACGGAAGACAATTCAATCCCACAAATGTTCAAAAACCGTCATGGAAGACAATTCAATGACTGTTCTTTAGACATCAAAAGTTTGTTTTCCGTGTAGTTTGCATGACCTAGTTATTCCTTTTTCTTTTTTTTTTTTTTTGTTTTTTTGGGGAAAGTCAAACGTCTTGGTTGGTACCTTGGTTTACTTTGAAAAGTCCACAGTACAAAGTAGTTGGCAGTTGCCAAATATCGTGGAATGATTGAGTTTTAAATGACATTTTTCTTAATTAAGTACTTGCAGGCACAAGAAAGATTAGCAATATTTATAACTACATTCTTTTGTTGGTTCAATTCAATTAATCCACGTACGGGAGAAGTAGTCTTGTTCATGTTGCTGGAAAAGAGAGAACGCAAAAAATTGTGGATTTGATAAGATGCTTGTATAGTCGTCGCTTGTTCGGTCCATCTACTAGATCAACTTGACACAGGGACAAGCACAAGAGTGAATGAGATACGGGAATTGAGACATTAAAGATTGCATATATTCTTGAATAGAGTGTAGCAAAAACTAGACAACAAGTCCCGTTTGGTTTAGCTAAAGATTATATTTTTAGTAAGTTTTGATAAAAATTGATTAAATATATAGTTAAAAAGTTGATAAAAGATATAAATCCCATGAAAAGTGTAGAAAAATAAATTTTAGAAAATGTGGACCAAACAAAGATTAAACCCCCGTTTGATTCACATTAAATTTTTTATTTTCATTCTTCTACTCATTTTCAATCACACATTCTTCAATATAATAATATTTTATGTCACATCAATAACTTTTCATCCCTTTTCAACCACACATTCTCTATCAATCTACTATTCCAAAATACATTCTTCCAAAATAATATTCATCAAACACACTCTAAATAAGGATAAAACTGTTAGGATTTATGCTGTATTGATAATTCTTTATGCAAAAAGATTATTATAAAAAAAATATGATTGGATAAAAGAGTTGTAAAAGTCAATGTGTCTTTTAGAGGGTTATATAGATGAATTATGACTCTTTGAATTCGAGTATGGAATAAGGAGAAAGAGTTGCCGAATTTACGCTGGTCTATCGCCTGGCTGATGCTCGAGCTGAAAAAGAATAATCATTGTCGTTCGCCTTTCACTCGAGCGACAGATGAGCGAGCACAAGAAGAGTACAAAAACTAGGTATTCTTGGTGATCTACAAGAGATAGATAATTTCAGAAGATCAGGAGCATGTGTGAGCGAAACACGTTCCAATGAGTTTTGGAGATTGCAGTAATTAAATGAGCGAGACTAGTGAGTTTTCTAGGTTGGATCATACTGTAAGTTCTTATTATCTATAGTGGAGGTTACTGGCTTGATCCCAAAATTTTTACCCAATTAAGAGTTTTCTCCGTTATCAAATCTTGTGTTATTTATTACTTTAATTATTATTGTAGCAATTCAGTATAGGATAAAATTAATTTGGTTGACTAAACATCTAGAACGATTAAAAAGTGACTTGTTATTTTTAATTGACAAATTTAATTTTACGTTATTCACCTATTTTGTGATTTTATGGTTGAACTAGTAACTTTGAAGTGATATCAGAGCTCAAGTTTGATTTATAACCCTAATTTTCTAGATGAGTAATTCATTGTCTATTCTGTCATACCCATTGAAAAGTTAGAATGAGAGCCTTCCTGAAATCGATGGATGAGCGTATTTAGTTGAGCGTGGTGAATGGTTGGATCGTCCCATCTCCATAGTTACAGGTGTAGTTTCTCATACTAGTATTTCAACTTGGTCTAATAAAGATTTAGATGAGTGTAATTGGAATAGTAAAGGGTTTCATGCTCTATTTATGATTGTATCACCTGAAGAACTTAGGCATGTGTCTATGTGTGAGGTTGCTAAAAAGGTATGTGATATTTTATAGAACACACATGAAGGAATTCAGGCTATTAAGAATTCTAAGTTATAGATATTGACCACTATGTTTGAAGAGATTAGGATGAAGGATGATGAGACATTCGATAATTTCTATGCGAGATTGAATGACATAGTTAATTCTAGTTTTAATCTAGGTGAGAGAATTCTTGAGCCTAAGATTGTAAAAAAAAAAAATTTGAGATCCTTACTTGAGAGATTTAGGCCTAAAGTTACGGCTATCGAGGAGAACAAGGATCTAAATGATGTCAAAATTGAAGAATTGGTTGAATATCTCTAAACTTATGAACTCACCATATCTCAACCTAAGAAGATCAAATTTATAACCTTGACCTTGACCACTGTTAGAGAAGAATAGTATGATTCTTCTGATTCGGAACCACTTAATGATAAGGAAATTGCATACTTTATTAAGAATTTTCAAAAAAATGTTTAGAAATAAGAAGAAGACTAAGGTAAGACACACAGGTGATTCCAGTGAGTTTAGAAAGAGATCTAAATATGTGAGATGTCATAAGGGTCAAGGTTTTGGCCACTATAGAAGTGAGTGTGCCCTTCTTTTTAGTCTATGCTCGTCAACAGTATGATCAATTTTTAGGTAGTAATAACTAACCTTGAAATCAATGCCTACCATGTCCTCTACCTCCATGCAAAGACATCAAGATTTCTACACAAAAAATCTTTAATTCTTTCTCTGGCCTTCAGTGGTAGACCTTTTTCCCACCTGCAATGCCTTGGTGGGTCTTGAGGACCCACGATAAACTTTCTAACTCCTCTACTGGTGTTATTTGGGATTTAGAATCAATAACAAGGAGGTCCAGTTCATCGAGCATGACCACCTGCTCGAGGGCATCCGTCATCTTGATGTCTTCTTGATCGAAGTTTTGGCATCCTGTGGCATCCACCATATAAACATCTATCAGCACCATATTGACATCCCTGGGCTTGGCCTTTCTTATCAAGTTCTAGTAGCATTCCTGTGCTCCTTTTCGGTCACCTCTAACTGTGGTAATCCCATGCTTAGTAGGAAATTTTATACATATGTGATGAATGGATGTGACGTCCATAAGTCTTTTGGGGGGGTCTACCTAGCACATCATGGTAAATTGACCGATTATCCACTATCAAGAATTTCATGAAGTCTAGAGATATCTGGGGGTGGCTATCTCATTCCTACTGCAAAATTTATTTTTCCCCTTGGGGTGATGCTATTACTTGTGAAGTCGTATAAGGGGTTGTGATGGGGGTTAATTCGTGATCAACAATCATCTTGTCTAAAGTGGCTCTAAAGAGGCAATCATTCTAAAAGGATTTCATAGATTCATGATCATCAAATGTGTCGTCACCAATCTTAATTGAACTTTGCATTCTACTTCATTGAGCTTCAGCAAAAAAGGTGCTTCGACAGGTCCATTCCATGAAACCGCTTCAGTGCTTTGGATTTAATGGACTCTGATAGGTCCTATGCGCTCCACGTGGGATGCCACGTGCTTCGAAAAAAGGGCTTCAATGAGTCGACTGAGCCATGTGGGAGTCGGCGGTAAAGTGTAACAAAGGTTATGCAAGAGGAAACTTATGGCCTAACTTCAACAATAAAATTTGTAATTATTGCAAAAATTAGTGGCACATGATAAATGATATATATAAGTTACAGAATAAAGAAAATCATTGCAACTAATTAGAAGGGAAAGCAACCAATTACTTCAGGTAAAGCTAGTATTGCAAAAAATTCTCACGATGATAGAGAACTTTTGATTATTTCTGATTGTAACTTCAAAACTGACTGAATTGGATTCTTGATACAACTTGCACTTTTCATATGTATCCCAATCGAGATTTATTTTCCACATGTGAAATATTTTTGAAAAATGTTGCAGTAATGATTAATAATACACCTTATAGAACAACCAGTATTGGAAGGACCAAAATTAAGATGTTTGATGGATTGTCAGAACACTTGATGCTGTGAGACATGTTCCATATTTGAAGAGAAGTCTTATCTTCTTGAACACTCTTGACTTGAAAGGGTACAAATACATCGATGAATCTGAAATCCTAAAGGTTAGTTAAGGTACCTATATTGTGATGAAAGGATGGAGAAGGTCACAATCATATGTCAATGGTTCTACAGAATCTTTAAAGATCAATCATCAAAATTTAGGCGTTGCGATGGATTTTGAGTTTGGTTTAGTACCGGCAGAGTTTAGTTTGGGGTCTACATTGAATGATATATTTCAGTCAAGTTCGAAAATTATGATTAATTCCGCTTTGCCACCATTACCCATGATGTCATCGTATTTAATTACTAGAAACAAACCCGGAGGAATATTAGGCTTCCACATATGTACGAGGATGCTAATTTAGTTAGTTAAAGGTATTGATTCTTGCCGAGAACCTTCTATTGAAGCAGTTAGTTGTGTTGATTCTGTTACATGGCTTGTTTCTGTCTTATTTGGTGATTATTAAATCATTTGTGATTTTTTGTTGTTCGTGAGGATAATTCAAGTAACTTTGTATCATAGGTTATTTTGTTCAACATTACTTGGAATTCAATTAATACTCAGTTATTGAGTTTGCCCTAGTTGGATTTTGTGGAAAAAGTGGGGAATTTTTCCATCTAAAAACTTTGATGGAGAATTTTGTTTGGTGTTTTTGTTGAAAAAGTTAAGTCTTATTCCTTACTGTGGAATTTGTTTCCATGTGAAAAATCTTTAGTTTTTTGTTCATTGTAGAGGAATTGTAAATTTTTGGAGAATGTGTGGCTAAAAAATAAAGAAATTTTTTTGAGTTTACGTGTAATATTATTTTATTGAAAAATGTGTGATTGATAAGAAAACAGAGAAAATGAATTATAATTTAATGGGAAGTAATGGAGACCAAACGAGGGCTTAATTATGATGCGCGTGTTTGACAAAGCTTTCTGAGATAATAAGTTGGTAAATCCCAAAAAATGTGTGATTCAAAAGTAGATAAAAATATATATTTAATCAAATATGTTTTTAGAATGAAGTTTGATCATTTTATAATCTTAAAAAAAAAAAAAAATTATCAAACAAGGGCTATATGTTGAAGTGTGATTATTTCTTATCTATATAATATAATTATAATAAATTAAATATCATATCAAATGAGAATTATTTTTTGGACGATTCTAATCCTACTATAATTCAATTATTTTAATAATACCTTAATTTTTCTTTTTTCAATATATAATTAATTTATTAACCATTTAGTTACAATCAATGTACATGTACAATATTCGGCGAATTTATTTCACCTATGAGTTTTCATTAATGTATGAATTTCATATTATTAATTTTCAATTAATTAATATTTATTTTTAGTTATACATTTAGTGTTATTAATTCTAATTATAAGTTAATTAGAATTTTAAATTCAATAATGAATTTCATTATTTACGTCCATATGCTAATTAATATCCAGTTTTACTTAATTGAAAATTAAATAAATGATTTAACATTTATTGTCACATACATATTCATTGATATTAATTCTAAATTAATTAGAGTAATGATATTCATCCTCACTGGATTACAACTACAATTTATGTGACGTTAAGGTGACATTAAATGATAGGTGAAATCAAATAAATCATTTAATTTTACGTTTCATTTAACCTATTATTTAGAGTCACATAGATTGTGATTATAACTTCAATGGGAATAAATAACATTAATCAATTAATTAACTTTCGTACATATTAAAATATTATTTTTATAACACAAAGTATTTCGTTCAATGTTCCTTGAACGTCGAATAGTTCTACCTAAGAGACTGTGCAAAAGAAAAAGTATTTAGTAAAGATGCTACATTCAAGGTTTCAGGTGTAATATGCAAGTATTCGATTAATAGTTTGAAACTATAAACAAATTATTTTATACAAACTAGTACTAAGAAGCACGTGTCCATCGTCTTAATTCAGACATATACAACTGTACATATCAGTTCACAAAGGGCATTGGACCCAGCATAAGAAATTATTAACCACAAACCTAACCAAATAAAAAACCATCAAAATAAATACAAGTTGTTGCACCCACTAAATAAATAAAAGGTAAATAGCATAAAACGTTCCTATCTTTTAATATCATTGTGCAAATATCACTACCTTTCATTTTTTGACATTTTCACCCCATATCTTTCACTTCTCATTGTGCAAAATGTCATTTTCAACAATTTTTCAAGTAAAATGACGATTTTACCCTCATGTTTAAATGAAACAAAATGAAAACAAAATAAAAAATTAATTGTAACCATACTCCCAATATTTAAATAAAAGTACAAACGAATCCTAAATAAATTAGAAAAAAAAATTATTTCTCCATCTCTGCCCAAACAAGTACTAAACCTTGCAAGAAATCATCCGCTCAATGTCCCCGCCTCCTCCACCACCATTGTCATCCCGCCTATTCCCAATTCCCCTTCCATTTTCCGTCCCAAACACGTCAATTTTCCCTTGCTTCCTTCTGTCTGCACGTTCTTCTACTTTCCTCCAACTATTGAATCAAAAGAAAACAAATATACATAGGAATGTTAAATCATATCAAATTAAAAAAAAAATTATCAAAAAATTAAAAAATATGCCACAAGAGGCTAAAGAAACTACAAAAAGGATTCATTGAATAAAATTTTGATCATGGCCAATCCAGAATCAAAATCTCAATCAATAGTCACCAAATGAAAATCCAGAAACTAATAGTGCAAAAAAGGTAAAGAAACCCAAAAATTGTCAGTTCTCAGATCAAACACAAAACCCACAATTATCCTCTTCAAGACGTAGAATCCACATAAAGAAAGAAAACCAATGAATCCTACGATCAACCAATAATCCCTTCAAAACTCAGTCCAACTCACCATAAGAGATCCCCAATCAACATAAAAATAATGAAATCGCAAAAACAAAGAATGTAAGTATGATCCCATACTCAGCATAAAACTCGAATATTTTCACTTACGATTATAGCCTCTGGGTTGTTCTTGAAAAATAGCTCCCAACAATGGACGTGTTTGGAATGGAAAAATGGAAGGGGAATTGGGAATAGGCCTGGTGGCAATGGTGGTGGTGGAGGAGGAGGCGATGGCATTGGCTGGAGAGTTTCTTGCAAGGTTAGTACATGTTTGGGCGGAGATGAAGAAATGATTTTTTTTTCTAATTTATTTAGAATTCGTTTGTACTTTTTTTAAAAATATTGGAGTATGATTGCAATTAGTTTTTTTATTTTTTTCTTTTCTTTTCTTTTTGTTTCATTTGAATATGAGGGTACGTAAAATCGTCATTTTATTTGGAAAATTATTGAAAATGAAGTACAAGAAAAGTTGGAAGATAGTGGTGAAAATTTAAAAAATTGAAAGATATGGATGTTTTGCACAATTACATTTAAATGAACCAAAGTTAAATAACATATCTATCAAAGTCAT
>CAIGRL010070926.1:0-39884 GCA_903798325.1 Fraxinus xanthoxyloides | reverse complement strand
AATTTAATTAAGTAATAGATATTGCCATAAATGTTCATCGATTATATAAATATATTAAAACGTGTTTATGTCCAAAGTTGATTGGACTTAGGGCATAACACTTACACGATCTACATCAAAATCATTGTAGTTCTGCATTCTCTATGAATGAAGCCTTTAGATACTAGCCTTGCCTAAAACCTAATATCTCCCTTTTTCTGTTCACCTTCCTTTATTTTTCGAAAATCCACTTACGATCTACAGTCTTTTGATTTTTTGGCCATTTAAACTAGATCCCCAGTTTGATACTTTCTCTTAAAAAAAATCATTTGTTCTTGCATAGCTGCAAGTGAGGACTTATAGTTCTCTCCTTCTACAACTTCTTCATAGGAAGCTAGTGCGTCACAATGTCTGAATCGCCATATCTAGTTGAAGGTCTGATTCGTCTTCTTTCTCTATCTTTTATATGTTGGTAGTCATCCAAATATGGTTCATGGGTTGGTATTGGTTATTCATGAACTCCTTGTTCATCTTCGAACTTTGTGACCAGTATCAATTTCACTTAGAAAATCATCTTCAGAAGATATATTTTTGTCATTTGTAGTGTTTAGTGTTTTTTATTTTTATTTTTCCTTTTAAATAGGAAATGACATCTTCGTCAAACACTACATTCCTATACTTCTGTGTCTGCCTTGATCTTTAGCCTATAGTCTAAAATTTTGTTCCCTCTCCATATCCTAAGAACGCACAACTTATGGATCTGGAATCTAATTTCCCTTCACTGTGATTTATTTAACATGCATCGAACCTTATTCATTATATTTTCCCAGCCACTCCATTTTGTGGGGAGTCAGCTGGATTGTCCTATGCCTTAATCTCCTGATTTTTTTTACAAATATTGTCGAACCCAAGATTACAGAACCCTAGTCCATTGTTTGTTCTTAAGACTTTGAACCTCTGGTTTGGTTGATTTTCAATAAGAATCTTCCATTCTTTAAAAGTAAAGTGTCCGACTTGTTCTTTAAGAGGGAGGTCCACATTTTTCTTGAATAGTCATCAATAATTAGCAAGAAATATCTGAAACTAGTAAATCTTTGGACTGAAGCTGGCCTCCAAATGTCAGCATCTACTCAAGAATGGAGGCAGATTTATGTAATCCAGACATAAAAAGACAATCTGTTTTGTTTAGCTAGAACACATTTTTCACATAAACTGACTATTAAATGTTTGTTTGATAAAATTCTGCTCAATTTTTCAACGAATCAAACTTCAATTGTAACTACAATTTTTATCGACTTTTTGTTATATATTCATTAATTTTTATCAAAATCTACTAAAATTGTAATCAAAAGCATTGTCAAACAACCCCCAAGTCTTCATTGAAAACCCCATTTTGTTTTAGTACATGCGAAGACCCTTCTTCTCAAATGTCTCCTAACCTTTTACGTCACATATAAGTTATGTCATTTTTTTTTATATACTCAAGGCTGCTACATTTCCTACCAAAGGTACTGCTTCTAAAGTGTTAGAAAAGATCTGCTACCCCAGACGGAGTCGACACGAGTTTTATAATCCTCACTTGCCATGTTAGCGAGTATAGCTACTTTTTTTTTATTTGTCAAAAATTTCGGATTGACTTCCAAACGTGACGTTAAAAAGTAAAAAATTATGGCTTGGACTTGTTAATGTGGTGTTGTCACGTCAAGTGTAGGTAAACTTTATCGTGTCCACTAGGAATGAGCTCTATCTAAAGGGTATAGACCATTTGTTCTAAGAGTAGAAGATATTTCCATTGTCCCTGCTTAAATTCTAGTATATCATAATCTCATAATCTATGATTCCTATAGAGATTAGAATTTTATGCAATTCTGGAACATACCTAGCCTTTCTAAAAACCATAGTCATCTCTCAGTTTTAAGCAAATTGTGCTATATCTTTTATTTTACATGAAAGGTCATTTCCTAGCAGTAATTAACCACCATATTAGTCTCAAAAATCAATTAAACCAGGTCCTTTCTTAAGCTCATGTTTTGTAGAGATTTTTTAAAACTCATTTTTTTAAAAAATAATTTTGTACATGGACCATATTTTCCAAAAAATTATTTTTTTACGAAATCTATTATCGAAAAATCTGGCTCTAAGTTTTAATTTCAGCACAATCTAAATTAATTTCTGCTTTAAAAACTGTCAATTATTTTAATATCTCCACAACAAAGAAAGAATATCAGCAAGACTAATGTGTTCTGACTTCATGATAATGACTGAATAGAATCGGGTTCTTCTTCAATACAAAAGTTGAACATATTCTCATGAATCATGATATTTCTATTGGATGACGAGAATTCTAATTTCTATTTCTCTTGAATTAACCAACATCCGTATGCTTGAAAACCTAATATTCAGAAATTTGATTCTTTTTCCTTTTCTTTTTCTTTTCTTTTATTTTACAGAATAGAGATCAATCACTTAACGGCTCCAATAGGTTCCGTTAAGTTTGGCAGTTAATCTATGAACTGTGTTAGTTGTACAACCCAGGTTGACAACCTCAATTGACAACCACTCACACATGGGCTGGGTGGGTGGTTTATTTTTTAATTTTTTAAACACAATGAAACCCACTGCTGTGAGAAGTCATCAACCTCGATTGTACAAGTGGTATTTCCCTTAATCTATAGTGGGTTCCGTTAATGAAGTCGTCATCTATGAGTCGCTTGTTCATTCTTCAACAGACAAATGGTTAGAGTTTCCAAAAAAAATTTATTAAAAATTTTAAACACCCTATCTTATCAATATGAAATAGGACTATTATCCCCCAATAAATAATAAAAAAGTGCCACTATTTGAGAAGATGTTCGGTTGATGATACGATGCTTCAAGGAGAACAAAGAGATTTGTTGGTGTAATATTCTACTGAGAATAAAATCTTTTATAGGATCAAGAAAAAACATCTTTTTTGCGATATTATCTAGAAAACAGAGGAGTAAATATCTCGGATTAATCAATAACTAAACTATGGGGCCTGTTTGGTTAGCCTTTGCAGCTTCCTTTTCTGTGCTTCAAAAACCTTCACCTTGAACCTACTTCCTCCTCAAGCTCTTCTATTAAGAGC
This sequence comes from Fraxinus xanthoxyloides, assembly GCA_903798325.1. Lineage (NCBI taxonomy): Eukaryota > Viridiplantae > Streptophyta > Magnoliopsida > Lamiales > Oleaceae > Fraxinus > Fraxinus xanthoxyloides. Next base: position 36,796 of record CAIGRL010070926.1, on the reverse strand, counting down.
ATTTTTAGAAAATTATCCAAACATGTTTAAAAGCAGCTTTTGACTTTTAAAAAACCCGGAGACTAAAGTACAAAAGAATATTTCTTTCTCCACTCTTCAAATCGATTATGAGGTCATGTTGGGCAACTGTCAGTATTCATATGATCGAGGACATGATGCCAACAACATGAAATAAGAATCAAAGAACCTGTTTTTCCTTTCTTTCAATATAAATTTACCATGAGAGTCGCACACAGTAGGGGTTCATTTATAAAACAGAATAGTGCTAATACTACATGGCCATAAATGGAGGTATGCGTATCGAGATTTACAGGCTTTTCAAACCTCATATTCTTATGGTCCTGGCTCAGGTTTGCTACACAATCATGTATATCATAACAGAAGCTTCCTTCAACCACGGGATGAATCCTTTCGTCTATGTTACTTACAGACATATCCTTGCCGGTTTAGTGATGCTACCTTTTGCCTATTTTCTTGAAAGGTAAATCAGCACACAAGCAAATTATAATCTCAATATGGTTCATATTGTGAAACTGATATATATTCTGTTAAAATGCAGAAATATACGGCCAAAGCTAACACTGGCCCTATTCCTGGAGATTTCTGTACTTTCTCTTCTCGGGTACAAAATCGTAAGCATTGAACTTTTAAGAAACGTGAAAGTATAAAATGACTAACAGCAATTTAATGATTGCAGAGTGAGTTTAACCTTAAATATGTATTTTACAAGCTTGAAGTTCACCTCTCCTACGTTGCTGTCATGCATGGTCAACACTATAGCTTCCCTGACATTTATTCTAGCAGTTATACTCAGGTAATATTTGTAAAAAAATCGAATCTCTGAACAATATCAATTACGGAAAACTTACTGGATATGATTTCGCATGCAGGCTGGAGGTAGTAAATATTCGCAGGCTACGTGGGATTGCAAAAATTATTGGAACAATTTTATCCTTGGCTGGTGTGATGACCATGACACTGTACAAGGGACCTGTTCTGAAAAACCTGGGGCATACACTCATTCATATCAAGGGAAGCAAAACAGTTGTCCACGAGCACTGGTTAAAGGGCTCTCTCCTTACCATAGCAAGCTGCATAACATGGTCTATATGGTACATAATGCAGGTCTCAATCCAAAATCTAACTTAAAAAAACTATAATTCCTTAAGCTATTCGATTATTCTCCTGAAAATCAGCATATCAGAACATAAATTGTCTGACTTCATAAAGATTGGCGCTAAAGTGACGTTACATAAAAACTAGTCACAGAAAAGTGATTAAATCAGTTTGTCTAACTATTTCACTTTAATTCAAATGAAAAAGGACTAAATTAAGCTTCTATAAATATCAAAATCCAATTCAAGGAATCACTTCATAACCAACATAAATTTCAGTAATTGTTTTATTTCTGCAATCAAAAAATGACATCGATCAAAACAATGGCTGATCTAAATATGCAGGCATATACATTAAAACGGTATCCAGCGCAGCTTTCTCTGGCAACATGGATGAATTTTGTGGGAGCAGCACAATCAGCCATATTCACAGTTATCGTGCAACATAAACGAGATGCTTGGACCATTGGTTTGAACATTGATCTCTGGTCGACCGTATATGGTGTGAGTATGAGTTCAACAGTATAATAATTTCAGACATCTAATCTACTAAAATTTAACTGAATTGTTTGTTGTAATGAAATACAGGGAATAGTCATATCTGGTATAGTGACGTACATCCAACTGTGGTGCACAGAAGAAAAGGGACCAGTTTTTGTGACAATGTTCAATCCTCTGTCGACATTATTGGTGGCAATTTTGGCATACTTTGTACTAGGTGAAAATCTATATGTTGGGAGGTAGCTTCTTTCTGTCTTCTTCCTCTTTTTTCAATATTTGTGAGAAAGAAGGTTCAGTAAAATACGACAAGCTAAGCCCTGCAGAAAGAAATTTGGGGAGAGCTCCATACGATAGTGATGGACAAAGTTTAAAAAACTAGTAAGATAATTTAAGCATCAAGAAATGCAGTAAATTTCATTTCCTGTTTTAATTGCCTACCTGTGGTATTTCCAGTATACTAGGTGGAGGAGTTGTTATTATTGGACTGTACTTGCTGTTATGGGGAAAAGAAGAAGATGAGGCACAAACAAAGCTGAAGGAGCAAGAAGATACGAAGACACAGATATTACCATCAGATGCAAAGCATTTGGAAGAATATGAGGCACAAACAAAGCTGAAGGAGCACAAAGACACGAATAAACAGATATTACCATCAGATGCGAAGTATTTGAAAGAAGAACCTTAGAAGTTCACGAGCCAACTTCAACATGAGCGAAAAGAGAGCAAAAAATATATAAATCTACAGAAATCAGAAGACGATAATGAATTATGATGTAACTGAAGAATCAAGTGTGACAGCGACAAGATCTATAATATGATTTATAGTTTCCTAAATTAAGTACTAAATTTTCTTGCATCTCAACAGAGCAAACAATTTGCAAGAAACCCCATTTAGAAGTTAAAAAAATTAGATTGATAACAGATCCTGGCTATGTTCATTTTTGCAGCACACTAAGCTGTATTATCTGGTGTCAGCAATGGACACTATTTTGTATTGGAAGTAATTACTCGGTTTTTATTAATAACATGTTCAAACAGATTCCTCAGATCATCTGTTCAGTTTCTAATCTAAATCCGCCTGCAGCCAACCTTGCAACTGTTTCATGATGATGAAATAAAAAACACATAATTGTGTGTAATAATCCTATATAAACATGCACTCTTTCAAGTCAATAGTTGAGTTCATAATAAAGAGACGCCCAGGTCGTCCTGTAAGAATTTGCTGAACTCCTGCAATTCTTACTGCTACTGCAACTACTAACTCCAGCAAGATAATTCTCTCTAAATCCTGACATTAATTCTACAAGTCCATTCTTTTTCCGTTCAAATTTGTAAACTCCCTTGATTCCTCTTAATTTACATTTCTCAGGCATTGTTCAACCCTGAACTCCTGCAATTCTTACTGCTACTGCAACTACTAACTCCAGCAAGATAATTCTCTCTAAATCCTGACATTAATTCTACAAGAACATTCTTTTTCCGTTCAAATTTGTAAACTCGAACAAAAGAGATGTTAACAACAAAACTGTTACTGTTGTAAATCCAATTCCCCCGTAAATTGATTGCTTGATATCAAACAATGCTTAAATAAAATTAAAAAAAGGGAGAAAAGACGAAAAAATCTAATAGGACAAACAAATTGCAAACTAACTAATATTTACATGCATGATATGGAAGTTGAATTTCCTAAATTGCACGATGAACTTTCCTAAAAAGCAGCAAATTTCCTTGCTCCCGTACATCAAGCAGCACGACCTATATCCTTCTGATCTTGAGATGTATCATTGGTAGATGGAGGATGATATTGCCACAGTGGGACGAAATTGTAGCCAGGAAACATTGCTATCTTGTTGGCTCCAGTCTGATATACTGGTGGATGGGCTGGAACAAACCCAGCAGGAGAAACAGTCATAGCATTCATCTGCTGCTCAATCCTTTCTTTGTCCACCATAAGTACATGTTTCTCTTCACGAAGTTCATTCTTCTCTACCTGTTTTTGAATAGAAGAGAACGAGATCAAAGGTTTAGAAAGCATCTATGCACAATGTATAGTCAGTAGTACTAATATGTTCTCATAGAGTTAAGGGAGAACGAAGTGGAGCAGGGGGATGTTACTGTTTGAAGATCAAAAATAGGGTAATTAGCAAAAATGGTCCCTAACGTTTACATTTATTGCTAAAATGGTCCCTGTCTGCGGAATTGGTCCTTCCATCCACTTCCGTTAAATCAATTGTTAAAAAATTGAATGGAATTTGCCAATAATAATTGAAAAAGAGTAAATTAGTCAATTTCTCATATTTTTGCATAGGGTTAACTGTGGCCAAAGAAATCCCCAAATTAGTCAGGGAATAAACCACACGAAACCACACTCTTCCTAAATCTTCCAAAAAGAAGCAGCGGCCCATTCCACTACCACCTTCCCACTGCCATTCCGACACCGGAAACTGCATGAATGTCGCCGGTAAGTTTTAAATTAGGACTTTCGAACAAGCAAAGACAGATAGATGGGATTGGTGAACAAGAAATACTCAGAGAGCAACAACGAAATATTATGATATAGGAATATGAAAAGAAGTTTATTTATATAATCTTAAAATGTACTTATAAAATTCATCATCATCTATTTTTCCATAATGGAACTTTCATAAATAGGTCAGGAGATTTGTCTACTTGTATTGCGTTGAACTAATTCTCCAGAAAATTTCTGTTTCCTTTCTCTGACTAATCATTCTCTTTCTTTTTCTGCATTCCTTTTGGAATGAGTCACGTGTCCTCATATATAATTGTGCTGACTGAAAAGAATTCAAGAGTGAATTAACGATGAATTGGCTTATTACCGACAACGGGTCTCTAGTCTTACATTTCCCCTTTGGAAGATGGGGTTGGCCAGAGTCATTTGTTCCCTCTAGTGAAATTTTGTTCTCCTAATTGTATATTTAAGTTTGAGTGAAACTAATTTATTACACAACTTATATTTGGTTTTTCTTTTTCTGCTAATATAATTAGTTATTGAAATTTAATAAACATTTATTTACCATTAGTATGGTAAGTTCTGTATGTTTATTTACATGTTTATTTTCTAGTGTGATGCTTCAGATCAACCTCCAAATAACCATGCTGACATTGAAGGTTGTGGGAGGTCTAATCCAAGTAAAGAAGGATGTTATGTGCCTGATACTGAATGCAGAGATGAGCTAAACCAAGAATATGATTGGGATGATAGTTTTTCCCATGCAAATCAAGATGCACTTTGGTCACAAGTGGAGGAAACCATGACATAACATTTTGGAGAAAATGTACCTACTTCTGATGTCAATAATACAACTGAATCACATGATGGTGTAAATGAAGAGGAATTGGAAAATGAAGGTGTAACTGAAGTACAAAATGAAGAGCAGAAAGGAGTAGAACCAAATAATGTACTTGTCGATTCTGACTATGAAACAGATGAAGATCCTGTTGAAAATGCTGGAATCGACACTCCAAAAATGAATATGGATTTTGGATTTGGTCTTATACATGAGCAAAAGGTAAGGGATTCAGACACGGATTATAGTGATTCAAATGAACTAAGGAGTTTGGACAGTGATGATGATGATAATGATGATGATGAAGAAGATGATGGCACTTCCCGAAAAAGGATAAGGAGGGAAGTATTCAATCCTAGGACAGATATGGAGGATCCAATATTCAAAGTTGGTAAGTAATGACGACTACAATTATTGGCTTTAGTTTTCTAACTAAGTTTTTTACACTGCTTTTTTTGGATTGGCAGGGCAAATATTTGAGTCAAAGAAGGTTTTGAAATATGCTATTACTGAGCATTCTGTGAGACATAATAGGAAGATCAAATATTTGAAGAATGATGCTAAGATGTTGAGAGCAAATATAAACAAATATGCTCATGGATTTTGTATGCGACAAAGCAAGATGATAAGTTAAGCTTAGAAATTAAGACTTTCAAAGGTGTTCATAGCTGCAGTATGGTGTACAAAAATAGGAGAGTGACTCCAACATACTTGGCAAGCAAGTATGCTTCTGATTTTAGGGCTGAACCTAACATGACATTCAGTGGATTTATGGATAAAGTTAAGAAAGCCAATTTAGGGGACATATCTGTATGGCAGTTTAATAAGACAAGGGAAAAAGCAATAGAGAAGATAAGAGGGAGTGTTGTAGAGCATTATAGGGTATTGGTTGACTATTGTCAGCAATTAAAGTTGACAAATGTTGGGAGTACAATTCAATTGGAAGGGTACGCATGAGAATTCAAGAGGCTTTACATATGTTTAGGAGGATTAAAGAAAGGTTTCATTAATGGATGCAGGAAAGTGATTGGAATGGATGGTTGTTTTCTCAAAACAGAACATGGTGGGCAGTTGTTAACTGCAGTTGGGGTTGATGGCAATAATGGAATGTATCCAGTTGCCTATGCAGTAGTGGACACAGAGAATGGAGAAAATTGGAGTTGGTTTTTGACATTGCTGAGAGATGACTTGAGGATTCATAACTCCCATGGATGTTCATTTCAGACAAACAGAAAGGGCTAGTAAATGCAATTGGATCACTCTTTGAACATGTAGAGCATAGAACATGCGTTCGTCACTTGTATAATAATTTTAGTGCTACTCATAGGGGCCTGGCTTTAAAAAAATGTCTGTGGAATGCAACAAGAGCAACAACAATTCCAAAATGGTTAGAACACATGCAAAGGATGCTGGATTTGGATCCAGCAGCATATGGGTGGCTTGAGTTAAAACCAGCTTCTCAATGGTCTAAATCACACTTCCAAGAAGGGACTAGATGTGACATGCTATTAAACAATCTATGTGAATATTTTAATAGAACATTACTTAATGCAAGAGAGCAGCCAATATTGACAATGCTGGAAGAAATTAGGGTGTATCTGATGAAAAGGATTGCAATTCGAAGAGAGGCTTGTGAAAAATGGAATGGAGAAATTGGGCCTAGAATTCAAAAGATATTAAACAAGAATGGTGAACTTGCAAGGAGAGAGCATGCAGATTACTCTGGCAATGAAAAGTTCCAAGTCAGGCATAACATTGGAACCCTAAATGCAGTGGATATCAAAGCAAAAACTTGTTCTTGTCAAGCCAGGCAGTTGACTGGAATCCTTGTTGCCATGTGATTGCATCCTTAATATGAAGGGGAATGAAGGTTATTGACTATGTAGATGATATCTACAAGAAGGCGGCATACGTTAGAACATATACTCCCTCTATCTCACCCATGACAAGTCCAGATTTATGGCCTAATCCAGGTCTTGACCCCTTGAATCCACCTTTCTACACCAAAAAGTTTGGGTGACCAAAGAAGGCTAGACGAAAGGAAGCTAATGAACGTGAAAGTATGGGCTCATTAAGTAATGCTAAGGCATCTTCAAGCAATGCTAGGGCATCAACAGGAAATATGAAAAAAAATATGTTAGGGACCATTTCTGCTAATTACCCAACAAAAATATGAAAATGAATGTATCGAAAAATCTCAAATACAAAATATAGATAATCTATTTCCCTGAAGAGGCATTTCTTTCTTTGTTTGTAACTCATTGGTGGAGAAGGAAGGTTCGTTCTTTCATAGTATCGTTTATAAAAAAAATGTTTGCCATTTTGAAGACTCGTCGTGAGAAAAAGTTGTTAAAATAAAAGAGAACTTTTCAAGTTCAAGTAAACAAAACAGCAATTTAACTATGTTCTTCCAGGTTACCAATAAAAAATTCAGTACGTGCTTCAAATGCGACCAATTACTGTCTGCAACGTGGAAAATTGTATACACGCTTAAAAATCATAGAAACTTTACATTTCAAAATGAGTTAAATAACATTCTAAAACAAATGCAATTCCACTTGTGTAAAAAGGGAATTGGTAAATTCAATTTCCTAGCGAATTCTCTATGCAAGCAAAGCTCTGTTTGGTCATACTTTTATACAACTGAATTAGAGATCACTGAAAAGAAATTTAAAGCAAAAATAGAATGATAGTCAAAACCAGAAAACAACCATATATATCAATAATTTTGTATGATATGTAATGCCATAAGTTTCCAGCATAAAAAATTAAAAGAGCAATATCAATTTCAATGAATGCTACATAAGCATCTTGTCTAACCTTCAACATTTTGATCTCTTCCAGAAGCTTTTCGTTCATCTCTTCATATTCCTGAGATTCAGACTTCAGCTCATTTAGAACTCTGATGGCATCACCAAGTATGGCCAACTTGTCAGTTTTCACAGGTCTGCCAGGTTCCAAAATAGAGCACAATTCTGAGAACCTGCAAGAACTGATATGATTCTTCCCTGAAAAACACTAAGCTAATTCATGATACTTTACTTTTATGAAAGTAGTTACTCTGTTTTTCTCCAATCAATCATAATCTATTGACTGCATTCAGTATTCATTGCATATAACGACATTAAGCAAGGTAATTTACATTTCATTACTGGTGTGGAATGAAAATGCAGTTATTTTGAAGCAGTCATATGCATTGACAAAGGAAAAAAGGAAATATCTACGAAGAATTTATTTTGAAGCAGTTATTTACAATGACCAAGAGAAATAGGAAATATCAAAAAAGAATGCCAATTTAACAATATACATACCTGTCATTCAATTTTTCTCTCCTCATTCTCTCACGGCAAGCTTTACTTCCAACTGGACTGAATGCATCATTCCGCCCCCTTTATAGTACGACAACAATTAAAGGAGGACATTAGCAAGTATTGCTTTGAAGTAACATTTCAAAATTATCCTTCATTGACTAAAAACAATTCATTAAGTTCTATCCTTCAAATTAACATCTAGAAGATAAAAAATAAATGATAGAGGACTAATAAATTCTACTCCCTCCGTCCCAATTACATAGGCTGAGTTTTCCTTTTTTCTTGTCCCAAATACATAGCCCGTTTCCTAATGTAGAATCTTTTGTTGTGTTCTTTACCAATATACCCTTATTAAATTCTCCCTCACTTAATACGCCAACTTATTGAAATCATACAAATACACACATTTCCCACTTCTTGGAAACATGGAACAACTCTCATTTCTTCTTCTTCAAATTCTTTATTAATTCAAACAATAATTTAGTTTTACATACTGAAAATTAAATAGGGGTAAATTAGGAATGATCTTGACAAAAATTAATTTTCCAATGACATTAAAGAAGTTTTCTTAATCCGTGTGAAAAACGAAACAAGCATACGGAGGGAGTAATACAAAAGGCTGATATCTAAATATTGATAATCCAGTTTCATATCTAAAAGCTTGACAAAGCTAATATTCATAACACTTGATGCCTTGATTTTAAATGTGATGACTGCTTTTTCCACCCCTTTTTGCTGGTTGTAACATGAGAGAATATGGTATTTAAAATGTTCCCTAAACAATAGTGTGTGTGTTTGTGTGTGTGCATAACCATATGTGTTCGTCTATGTTATGAATATATCCTTGTGCCTGTAGACATAAACGCGTATGTATACATCAAAGTTTTGATCACAAATCTTGGTTATAATTACACTTTGTTAGGTTTATATTTTGTATCGGCGATTCTGTGAACAAATTGACCAACTTGAACAATTATAAAAGTTTAGGGATTGTTTCATAGTTGGTAGGTTAGCTTAGGGTTCAGGGTTCTATGTTTGGAATAAGAATGATTCACATCAGTTTTTCTCTAGCTGCTCGTTGGAGTGCTGCTCGAGCGGATGGAACAGAGACTATCTCGCTCGACCTTTGCCCCACTATCGCTCGAGCGATAGAGCGAAACTGCATTCTCGCTCGAGCGAAGCGACGTATTTTACGGTCAGACCTAATTTCTATTTCCGAGATTTTTACTTGGCCCATACAACCTATTTCGTCCAACGTCTAAATTCTGGCACCGCATTTTCTATTGTGTAGAGGTTGAGCACATTACATTCTTGAGAGAATTCATACTTCATCATATTCAAAGTTCAATCCTTCCATTGTTTATGCTCCCGACCTTGTGAAAACATCAAAGAGCCAAATCAAAAGCTGGATTGTATTCTTCGCTTGGATATGCTGCTAGATTGTGTCGTCAACTGTGTTGCATTGAAGATCAAGGAAGAACTGAAGAACGAAGAGTTCTTTGGGAAGATCTACATGACACAAACGCATAAAGAGTCAGAATTGGAGTTCGTGTACTCGTTACAGGGGGACTGCTTTACAAAGAAGAGCCGGGATTGGTGTTCGTATGCACATTCCAAGAGGGCTGCTTCGCACTTCAGACAGGAGATCGAAAAGTTTGTGTCCTCAAATTTACTGGTGGTTTGTAAGTTAATTGACAGTTTATAGTGGATCTTTGATTGGCAAAGCACCCGGAATTTTTCCCACGTTGGGTTTCTCCGTGAACAATTTTGTGTTGTTTACTGCTTTATTTATTGTTTTGATATTGCAACGGTATTCAAAGATAGACCTAATTGGATTGTTTGACTAATCACCTAGACATAATTAACTTGTGACATGTTGCTAGTTAATTAGTTTTGTTTATTCCGTATTTACACATAATCATCTCCCCTCTAGGTGTAGTTGGGTCGAATCTCGCGTTTCTCACACTTGTTTTCATATCAACTCAAATATTAATTTTCCAATAAATTCAGAGTCCAATTTTTTTTAAAATAGTATCATTTATTTATTTATTCAAAAGCTTTCAAAAATTAGTCCATGTTTTTCATTTTAAAGCACCCAAAAACAAAGAGGTTCAGAATCCCAGATGCCATCGTATCTACTGTACCTACAAACAAGAGCTCCACAACGAGTCTGTCACCGTACAAGGCACGGTCCATGCTGGGCCACACATTGTCAACCACAAGGACCAATGTATACTAGCATCTTCCCCATTAAGCAGTAGGTGGTGTGTGGTCATCTCACTTCCTCCACAAACATACAGCAAATTAATCATGTGCTTGTTTCCCAGATCCCAAATTGGAAAAGGTAACTTTCCAGGAGCATTTTTTTCCACATTTTCCTCCAAGGGAAGATATCATGCTCTTCATTTTTAGGTGAACAGTAATAAGACGTGAGATGAAGAATATTATGAATCCTGTGCAGGATAATCTCTTCATACCAGGCCAGCATTGCTCATAATAGCCACAAGAACCAGTGCTAGTTCAGCAATTCTTCAACTTCTCTATAACACAAGTTTCTTATAGAATCGGCTCTAGACCACCTCCAGAAATATTCCTGTGAAACAACTAGTTTTCAAAGCTCTCCCAATAGTAGAAATTCTGCAGGAAAAAATCCTTTGAAAGCTTTTCTTCAGACCATACATTATGCCAAAATCTATCTGCTATCGGGGCTCTTTTGAAGGAAATAACAATAAAAATTGAAGTTAACCTTCTCAACAACTAAATATAGTAATCAAAGAGTTTCTTCCACAGGGAAAAGATCTGAAAGACGTATGATAAGGAGAAAAATAAAAAATAAAAGTTACCTCTTTCTGGGACATTCTCTCACAGCATCTTCACTCACTCGCGATTCCCTTCCACAACCTGAGACTTCGATTCCCGCACTTACGCCACTACAGAATAATCAACCATATCAGAACAATATACAGGAATTTTACAATAATCTACATTTTTATTCTTGTAAACCGTATCAGAATGATTAATCACCTGCATCGGTAAGATACATTTCAAAAAAACAAAACTCTATTACTACTTAGAGTGAAAGTAGCCGAAGATTTTTACATGTCCATTAAAAATCCACCTTTTCCTCTTCTTGATTCAAAACTTTCCAGTTCCACAAATCCACAAGTTTAAATGGCACATTTTTAAATTAAAAATCATATTAATAAAATAAAAGTTACTAGCTTGGCAATGGTATGGTCCAAGAAAAAAAAAATAGATACTAAAAAAAAATTCTGAAAACAAGTCATCACCATTGGGGCTGCAATTCAGAATTCCAATGAAGATCAACAGGTGGGACGTCGTTCAAGAGGCTGCTATAATCGAAGTCATGCCAGCAACTCTCATTGAACGAATCTATATCATCATTCATTCTCAAAATCGAATTGGAACCTGTTGAGAAAAAAAAAAATAGGTGAGATTTGTTTTCAATTTATTTAGAGAGAGAATTAGAATAGTATCAAATATTTGATTTGATATGATTGTAAAATGGAGGAAAAAGAGGAGTCATGAGTAACGATTATATGAAACACGTGGAGATTTGTGTAGCTATACTAGTTCCTTGCATTTTTTTGGAGGGTAGGTGTGGGAGACGGGAGTTTGTGTGGCGTACGGTTGCCGCGTATTTCATAAGTCTATTTTTCACCGATAAAATTATGGGAAATGTCCAGATTTTTGCACTATTTTTCTAGGAAAAAGCTATATGGAAATTTTTTCATAGAATTCATATTATTGACCCTTTTTTCTTCTCTCCATCTTTCATTAATTTCAAACCATACGTTGTCTGTCCAAATTTTCCATATTTATATCATGATTGGTTTTTCTATTAGAATTGACTTTCTATCGATAGTGGGCAAGAGTCCACCTGCGTCAAATCTTTTCTTTTATTTGTTAAAAAAATGACTTGACCTACCAACATGGTGCTATTAGAATTAATATTCTATTCACAGTAGGCAGTGGACAGGAGTCCACCAGCTTAAGGACGAACCCAGACCATGACACACATTCGTCTATAGTCAAAGACTCAAAGTCAAAGCCAAATAAGGTTTAAATTGAATAAATAATTTTCATGGGGTCTAATCGGTAATTGGTAATACTTGAAGGGCTAAACATAATATATAAAGAAATCTAGGGATTTAGTTTTATATTATTGGAAACTAAGGGACTAAAGGTGATATTGTAAGAAGATCAAGGACGAGACTTGCAATTTTGCTAGTAGTTATCCATTTAACATTAACCATATCTATTCATTTTTTTTCCATTTGTTGGGAGAGCCAACAGAGAGAGCAGAGCATGAAACCATTAGAGGAAAGAAAGGAAGAAAGAAAGAAAGAAGAAGAAGAAGGAGGAGGAGGAAAAATAAAAAAAAGAAAAATAGGAAAGTTTGGCAATGAGGTTGGGAAATAAGTGCTTCATCTTATTAAACTTGAATTCCTCAATTTCTACAGGTAAGTGAAAAGTTACTTATTTAAAAGTTAATGTTAAATTTTAGTGTTGTAAGATTATTAGTTTCAATTTAATTTTATTGAAAAGGGACTATTGTTTTATGTTTAATAAGTCATGAAATTAAGTTAAACGAAAGAAAATAACAACCAAAGTGATTAAAGGAAATGAGAAAAATGCTCAAGTCTATAAAGATTAAGATTTACTATCGCCTATTCAATTATTGGAATTACTTAAAATGGTTAATTGTTAATATAAACATTATATCACATTTCAGACGGCGACATGGATATCGGGATAGCTTATCAACCAAACTAATCACCACATAAATAGCTCGTGACTGGAAAAACTTAAATATTTTTCAAGTATTTATTGATAAATTAATTATACTATTATACATTTTATGCAATTATTGAAAGTCCAAAATTGGCTAACCAAGAGGGGTGAATTGGTTATTAAAACTTTTTTCGTTAATCACTCAAGATTTTAATATAAAGAATACACAAATGATAGAAAATAATTTAATACGTAAATGGAACAATGTAAACATGCGCAGAGTAAAAGCGTTAAATAAAAGGGATAGAGAGTCCAAACGATATAATATGGAAGTTTGATTCAATATAATGATCTACGTCCCCCATTACCAAACTCTCCGACACGAGCAAAATATTTTTCATTATGTTGATTGACTTATGGTGCAATCCAACCCTTTACAACGCTTCCGGTAACTTACAACTAAAGAACATCGATCATTTTACAACGTTGAGTTTTCCGGGACATCAACACTACCCATAATACAAAATGAATTTACAAGTGAAATCTTCTCTTCCTAATGAATAATAGACCCCAAGTTGAGAACAAGAAGAGAAGAAAGTAAACAATTCGATAGATGGCAATAAATATGGGTCAACTGTTGAATTGAAAAACTTTGATAGAACTTGATTTTCTAAATTTGGATTGATCAAAAGTTTTTCAAGTATAAATCAATTTATAAGGATGAATAAATAATGAAAATCAATGATTTATCTCAATAAATGCTCACTTATTGCTCTAGAAAATGATGGTATTGAATGCAAAGTGAGTGGTATTTATAGGTGAAAAATCATCAAAAATTTTGTAGTACCAAACGAGGTGTACTGGACATCCGTTACATACTGGATGATCAACAATCCGTTTTGTCAGAAAAATCAGAACGGCTAAATTTTTTACCGTCGGGGCTATAACTCCGTACCAGACGTCCACTACTGTGTGGACGTCTGGTACGCCGATTTTATGCCCGAAACGCCCTCGTTTTAATTTTTAAGAAATGAAGTGCTCGAGGGACGTTTAAAAAGATTTTCAAGGTATTTGTTATATTTCAAAGTCACGTTTTCGATTTTACCTTTGAAAATATAGTTTGTGAGTAAAACATTTTTGTCGTGATTTTTCGATCGTAAAATCAAAACTTTGAGCTTGTTTCGATTCAATGCGAAGTATTGAAATGTTTTACTTTTACATATGATTGTAAAAAGTTTTAAACTCTTCGAACGTATTTCGACTTTTATTTAGAATCTTGTTGGGGCATCTTTTAATGAGTATTTAATATCAATCATCATAGCCTCATTTGACCAATTTTGTTTCCATGTCGTGTTGCATGCAAATTTCTTGGTCTTGAATCTCGTGTCTTCAATTTTATTATTTTGCAAAAATCACTATAGACACTTAAAATCAATTTGTTAGAAATAAACACAGTTTGTTTGTGATAATCAAAACGAGACGTCATCCATAGATCAACAATTATGTAAATTATTTGTTCAATACATGATTAATGTGGAAATAGTCTTTCATTATGATATACGTGAAATTTTAAATATTGTATGTGGATTATTTGTTAATTGGAATGTGAGACATATTTGATATTGAGATCAACCAGAAAAGCACACGTGATTATATAATTATTCTAGTTCACTGAAGGGCCTTGACCGTGTTCTATACTACACTGTCTTGATTGTGGATGAAGGGGTCTTAACCGTGTAGATATAGTTCACTGAGGGACATTGACTGTGTTCTAAGATTGATTATGAGAAGTCTTTGAGACCCATTTCTATTCACTGATGGGTTTGAGGTTCGTGTCAGGAGTGTTTAGTTCAAGAGGCAGTCTACGAGCGTATGACTAGATTACATATTTCAGTCATACGGTACATTTTTTTTGTAGATTTTCTGATACATTTGATGTGATGAGATGATGGTATAGATTTCAATTGATGATTATATCATGATTATAAGATGATATTTTTGAGTATTATGAAGACATCTCACTTTATTATTATTATTATTATTATTATTATTATTATTATTATTATTATTATTATATTGTGAACTTTTAAATGATGTAAACTTGATTTTGATAAAAATGTAAAAATGGAAAAGTATAATTTTTTTAACTTCTTCATTCATTGAGCTATCAACTCGTATATTTTTCCACTATTTCCTTATCAGCAGTTAAGTTTCTAGGCACCTTTAGGAGTTGAGCCTTGATTTTGGAGTCGGAGTCACCTACAGAGTTAGCTAGTATGACTCATATCATAGAGCATGTAATCAGTATTTTGGAACATATGTTCATCTTTGGATGTCATTCTACATCACTTGTAGATAGTTAGATGGACTCACTACATATTTTGCATCCATATGTACAGTTTATGCTATTTTCATAGTAAAAGTTCGAGAATTCGGCTTATCTCTATACCGTGTTATACTTCTATGGTTAATGAATTGAATCATGAATTAGCATTGGTATGATATTATTGTTGGGCGTTGTATATAATTGTTTACAGGTTAGTTAATCCAAATTACAGGGGAGATAATGTCGAGATTTTAATAAATAATTTATAAGTTGTATATTGTAGTAGCCTTGATGATTGGCCTAACTTTTAGTTGGTATTTATCATCGACACACGTCACACTCCGGATCCACTAACTTTATTAGGAGTAGGTCGTATCACAGACGTCTTGTATTATGGGGTTAAAAATTAAAATATAATTTTTTTTAAAAAAAAGCAGCATATCATTAACGAAAATAAATAAATACACTATTACAATTATAGCCTATGCGTTTTCATACTCTAAAAATGTAGTGTTGTGGTTTGACCCAAATTCTGGTGGGTTTTGGAGTCAAATTAGAGTAGCTTTGAAGAGGTCAAAATTATGGACTGGAGGAAAAAATCGCCGCTTTTTTGCTAGCTTAATGTTAGCTGGACACTCGAGCAA
The DNA here is from genome assembly GCA_903798325.1 of Fraxinus xanthoxyloides. Lineage (NCBI taxonomy): Eukaryota > Viridiplantae > Streptophyta > Magnoliopsida > Lamiales > Oleaceae > Fraxinus > Fraxinus xanthoxyloides. The sequence continues at coordinate 20,836 of CAIGRL010070926.1, read as the reverse complement.
GAGGGGTGAAAAACAACCCGAGACCCTATCGCTTGACTGTCGTCGGCTGGCCGCTTAAGCGACATGCTTTTTAGCCCCAAGTCCGTTTCTTCTGTTTCACGCATTTTTGGACTCATTTCTTTCTACAACTCAAAACTTATAGGTGCGCGCGCACGCGCGCACACACACACATATATATAGTACGACTTGTAACAATATAATAACAATCAACAATAGAAAAAATTGAGAGAAAACGTTCCTGAGTGCTTAGATTTCAGTTGATTGTTGAGGTCTTGTCTTGTAAACACAAATCTATTGATTTATAGTGGATTCTCCTCCTCAAATCTCGTGTGTTCTTGTTCTTCTTTTCATCTTTATTTCATTGTTGCTATATCTTGTGATCCAATTTTCATAACAAGTGGTATCAGAGCGTAAGGTTGATTGTTTCGCATGGCGACATTGAAGTATGATATTCCATTGCTAGATAGAAACACAAGATTTACGCAATGACAAGTGAAGATGTGAAAGGTGTTGGCGCAGATGGATTTGGAGGTAGCCTTACTTGTCTTTGATAGGATGCCCACTACCTGGACACAAAATGAAAAACGGCGTAGGGATCGGAAAGCCCAATCTCAAATTCATCTACATCTCTTGAATCAAAATTTTCAAGGTATCTTAAGGAGAAGATTGCCACTGCATTGTGATTGAAGTTGGAGCAACTTTGCATGATAAAGAGCTTGACCAACAAGCTACACTTGGAACAACATTTGTATTCTCACCGGATGTCTGAAGGTATGTCATTGGATGATCACTTAACTATGTTCAAAGAAATCGTGGCTGATGTGGAGATATTGGAGGTTAAGTATGACGAGGGGGATTTGGCTTTGATATTGTTGTATTCATTGTCACCATCATATGTGACTTTTAGGACACTATTCTCTATAGTCAGGATACTCTCACCATGGAAGAGATCTATAATACTTTATTATACAAGGAGAAGATGAGGCATCTTGTTGAAGGATCTGGAAATTATGTTGAAAGTTTGATTGTGCATGGGATGAATCAAGATAGAAATTCTGGCAGAAATATGAGAGGGGGATCGAAGTCTAGACATGCTGAGAAAACATGTTATTACTGTAAGAAGAATGGACATATTAGAGCTGGTTGTTTTGCTTTGAAAAATAGAAATAAAGCTGATGGTGCTATGGACAAAGGGAAGCAACATGTTAATGTAGCGGAGGCTGATGTTGTGGAGGATGATCAAAGTGGTGGAGAGCTTCTTGTGATTTATGATGGAGATACTAAATCTGGTGAAGAATGAGTTATTGGTACAGTCGAATCAAAATGTTCGATAGGGTTGTCAGAACTCTTGCAGATTTAAGACATATTCCAGAACTAAAGCGGAATCTCATATCTTTGAGTGCACTTGATTCAAAGGGCTACAAATACAGTAGTGAAAGTTGAGTTTTGAAGGTGATCAAGGGTGTTCTTGTTTTCATGAAGGGGCATAAAAACTCTACACAATTGTACATTTTACACGGTTCTACTATGGTTCGAGATGCATCAATTTCTACTTCTTCTTTAACAGATGATGAAGTTACAAAATTTCGGCATATGAGTGAGAATGGGATGGCAGAGCTGAGTAAAATGGGACTTCTTGATAGGTAGAAGATCAGCAAAATAGAGTTTTGTGAGCATTGTGTCTTTGGGAAGCAAAAGAAAGTCAAATTCACTAAAGGAAGACACAACACGAACGGAACACTTGAACATATCCATTCGGATCTTTAGGAACTAGCCATGGTACCATCTAAAAGTGGTTATTATTATTTGTTGACAATAATTGATGATTTTTTTAGGAAAGTTTGGGTATTCTTTTTGAAGTAGAAGAATGATGTGTTTGGGACCTTTAAAGAGTGGAAAATATTGGTAGAAAAGTAGACTGAAAAAGCAAGTGAAATGTCTATGCACTGATAATGGGTTGGAGTTTTGTTCAGATGAATTTGATAGCTTCTATTGGGTTGAAATTATCTTTAGATGCTTGAAAGTGTCTAGGACTTCTCAACATAATGGTGTGAGAAGAATGGTGTAGCAGAACGGATGAACAGAACTTTGATAGAGAAGGTTCATTGTATGCTTTCGAATTCTGGGTTGCCTAAGTCTTTTTAGGCTGAAGCTGCTATTACAGCGTGTTTTATGATAAATCGTTCACCATCAGTTGTCATTGATAAACAGACACCAGAAGAGGTATGGTTTGGTAAACATTTTGTTATTCTGATTTGAATATTTTTAGGTGTCCGGCTTATGCTCATGTAGATAATGAGAAGTTGGAGTCTAGGTCTAGAAAGTGCATTTTTATAGGGTATAAATCAGGTGTGAAGGGGTATAAGTTGTGGTGTCTTGAGACTAGTAAGGTGGTAGTGAGTAGGAATGTGGTATTTGATGAACTTGCTATGGTTCGTGGTTCATCTATTTAGGATTCTGATAAAACTCAGGACTATAATGTTTCAACTCAGGTGGAGTTAGAAATTGGGTCAGAAGAATAGTTAGAAATTACAGAACAGTCTACTACAAATCAGTCCAGTTTAGGGCTGACAGACAGCAATACCTTACCTACACTACCAGCACCACAATATTTTATAGCTAAGGATAGACCTCGCAGATAGATTAAACCTCCACAGAAGTATGGGGAAGCAGATTTGGTTGCTTATGCATTGAATGTTGCTAAAGGCATTGATTTCACTGAGGAGCTTGTTATATATTTAGAGGTAGTCAGTTGCGGTGATTCCGACAAATGGTTGATTGCTATGCAGGAGGAGATGGAATCTTTGAGCAAAAATAACAATGGGACTTGGTGACATTACCTAAAGGTAAGAGGGCAATTTGTTGCAAATGAGTGTTCAAAAGAAATGAATGTACATCTAGGATTGAAGATGCTAGATATAAGGCTAGATTGGTGGCAAAAGGCTACAGTCAGATTCCGGGTGTTGATTTCACAGATGTGTTCTCACAAGTTGTGAAACATAATTCTATTCGAGCTTTACTTGGAGTGGTGGCTAAGAATGATTTGGAGTTTGAGCACATGGATGTCAAGACAGTATTCTTACATGGAGAACTTGAGGAGAACATCTACATACAACAACCAGAGGGATTCATAGTTTCAGGGAAGGAAGACTATGTGTGTTTAGTGAAGAAGTCCTTGTATGGATTAAAACAGCCACCGAGGCAGTGGTACAAAAGAAAAGAAGATGGGGTATCAACTGCATATTTGTTGTTATATGTTGATGACATGCTCATAGCAGCCGAGGATGAAGCAAAGGTCAGAAAAATAAAATTACAACTCAGCAAGGATTTTGACGTGAAGGATTTGGGTGCAGCAAAGAAAATTCTTGGAATGGAGATCTTGAGGGATAAAAATGCTGGCAGTTTGTATTTGAGTCAGAACAGGTACATTGAGAAGGTGCTTGAAAAATTCAACATGGTGAAAGTTAAAGTTGTCAATACTCCTTTGGTTGCCCATTTTAAATTATCATCTTACTTGTGTCCACAGTCAGATGAAGACGTTGATTATATGTCTCGAGTTTCTTACTCCAGTGCAGTTGGTTCGCTCATGTATACTATGGTTTGTACTAGAAGTGATTTGGCACATGCAGTTAGCAGATACATGGTTAATCCTGACAAGGAACATTGGAAAGTAGTGCAGTAGATCTTCATATACTTGAGGGGCTCTTCAAACACTTGTTTGCATTTTGGTAGAAATTCGGGGGAGTCATTGGTTATGTAGATTCAGACTATGTAGGTGATCTTGATAAGAAGAGATCACTTGCAGGGTATGTGTTTACCCTTGTTGGATGTGCTATCAGCTGAAAAGCTACTTTACAAAATACAATAACTTCGTCTACAATAGAAGCAGAATATATGGCCATTACAGAGGCATATAAGGAAGCTATTTGGCTGAGAGGATTGATTGGTGAAATCAGTGAAGGCTTGCAGATGTCTACATTGTTCTGTGATAGTCAGAGTGCAATTTTCTTGACTAAAGATAAGATGTTTTACGAGATGACGAAACACATTGATGTGAGGTATCATTTTGTGTGTGATGGATTGCTCATGGTGATATTATAGTGAGTAAGGTTGATACCAGTGATAATTCTGCTGATATGATGACAAAACCATTTCATATTGCTAAGTTTGAATATTGTTTGAACTTAGTGGGTGTTTATCATTGATTAGTTTATTGGGGCTTGGTTAAAGAGGATGAATAGTATTTATTGATGGAGTTGTGACTTGAAATTCCTTGTGTTGGAATTTGGCTCAAGGTGAAGATTTATTGTGGTTTGACCTAAATTTTAATGGGTATTGGAGTCTAAATTGGAGTGATTTTGAAGAGATCAAAGTTATGAATCAGAGGAAAAAGTCGTCATTTTTTCGCTAACTTATGCTAGCTAGACGCTCGAGCAAGAGGGATGAAAAACAACCCAAGACCATGTTGACCAACTATCGCCAGCAGAGCGACACATTGTACAAATCTATTGATTTATACTGGATTCTCCTCCTCAAATTTCGTGTGTTCTTATTCTTCTTTTCATTTTTATTTCATTGTTGCTATATCTTGTGATCTGATTTTCATAATGGGGTCGTATAATTAAATCATTATCAATATTGTCGAGTACATTGTTCTCAATATATACAACCAAACTATCATTTAACCATTGATCTCCTCTTTTGATTATGCAAACGATTCTTGACAATCTTCATAATCAGTCAGCATTATAAATTAGAATAACTTGTTAATATACGAAGAGTTCTTAGTTCTCCTCTTCCCTTTCTTCCAAGATGATTGGATTAAGTCCCAATTTCTTTGAAGACAACACTACTAAATCTAAACATGATAAAAATCGAAAATCAAGCGAAACTAACCAATGAATCAATGACTAATCTCCTAAAATCATTTAAACAATTTGAATATTAATACGTTATTGTGTCATTTGTTAAAACTTTCAAACAAGAATCACAAGATAACAAGCTAAGTCAACAATAATTCTCAAATTCAAATGAATTTTAGAATAGAAATATTTAAAATCAAGCAAGTAGACGGTTAATTTGTTATCTGGACAGACTTAACTGGAGAAAATTACGACATAAAGCACAAGAAGAAGTGGGAAAATAACAATGGCGATCTCATAAATGGAGTTCTTTATTGATTCTTCTCTAGGGAGTGGGGACTGGAGCGCAAGGCAAATGGGAAATGATTAAAAGATAGGAAAAGCAGTAGAGATCCTTACTTTTGTGAGGAAATGGGGCAATTGGGCTTTTGCAACTAATTGGGCTTGTGCAACTAATTGGGCAACTGGGTCACTTGAATTACAGATTTCAACTATTAAAAAAAAAAAAAATCAGAAATTTTTGTGGTGTAATGACCACGTGTGGATCCACACCTACACCCACGTTAAACCTTTTTTTCGATTTGCCAAAAAAACCGCTTGACTCACCGACATGGTACACCATGTCAATAGTGACAAAGTTTATTCCGTCCACCGTGGACGAAAGATCTGATATGATTTTTCTATTCCTAAAAATTTGGATTCTTGAACATCATTACCAAATAACAAAATGTCATCAATATACAACATGAGAAAAATAAGTTTAATGTCTTTAATGTGCTCATAAACACAAGGCTTATCTAGGTTCTTATCAAAATCATAAGTCTTAATAATTTGATGAAAATCCTAATGTTTCAAAACCTAGATGTCGCTTTAGTCCATAAATGGACATCTCAATTTATTTACATTATGTTGTTGACTCTTTGAACCACACCGTCTTGATGCATCATATATATATGCTTAAATCAAGTTTCCCATTAAGAAATGCACACTAGCGCTCGTTTCGCAAGACTTTTAAAAATTGAAAAGCTGCTTTTAATTGTATTTGGATAATATTCTGAATTTCTTGGTCCTATTAAAGAGTTTACTTTTATTCTTTGAAGAATATTATACCAAGTTACTAACAAGTCTCTTTGTTCTTCTTGAAACATCCTACTATCATCAACTCAACTTCTTGTCAAATTGTAGCACTTTATATTGACAAGCTAGAGTTTTTAAAATCTCATTTAAAATTTTGGGGACTTCAGAAATCAAAGTTAATATTTTGAATGAATCTATTTGAATGGAAAAGAGAAAAGCTTTAAGGCATTTAAAAAATTTAATCATTTGTCTGTCAAAGAAAGAGCCGACGACTTGTAGACAATGGTTTAGCTTGATTCACTACTATTAGGAGAAGAGAGTGGAGGGCCTCTAGTGGACACATGGAGCATTGCCGTAGGCCCACACGGCCTTTGCCTCCCTTTTGGCACTTATGGCAGCCTCTATGTGAATTTGGGTTGCAATAGTTTATTTATATGGTACAATGTATTCTTGAATTATTTTCCCTTTCTTGTTTCTTCTTATGATTTATGCTAATGACGGATCCAAAATCTCGAGTGAGGTAGGTCAATTGTTAGTCATTGATCGTTGATCGTCATCAACCACAATAGCAATATTTAAATAATATTAAAAATTCTTTTGAATCTGTCTTTGATTTAGAATTCTTCGAAGAAAATTAAAATAGATTATAGTTGTAAATATACATTAAAAAATGATAAGTATACTAGAGAATAAGTATATGAAAAAAATATATTCTTTTTTTAAATTAAGTATGAGGATAAAAGTCCATTCAGGACTCGGTTGCTAAAACAATAAAAGATTGATAACTACAGTCGCTAAAATAAATTGAGGGTCTCAATGGTAATTTTTCTTATTATAACATTCACCCTTTTTCTCTATCCATTATTCTTGAACAAGCCTGGTTATATGTTTAGAGCATGTTTGTGAGTGATTAAAATTAAAAATGTAGTCGTTATTGGTCTCACTCATCTAATAAAAGTCAACAATAACGGTTAGTTTTTCAATTTTAATCCGATTTTAATTTCTACCGAACACGCCCTCAATAAATTAAATTAGACAACACTCAACCAGATAAACACACTGAATATTAAGCATAATCATTTGGGTAAAATTTATGGGAGTGTTCGATCGTGTTTGAAATCCAATTAAAATTGAAAATATAGTCATTATTGGGTCTCACCCGTCTAATAAAAGTCAATAATAATGGCTAATTTTTCAATTTTAATCTGATTTTAATCTCTACCGAACGCCTTTATTTTGAAAAGGAATGCGCAAGTTTATATTTTCTTCTTTATAGCGAACTACTACAAATTTTTCTAGTCATTTTTCCTGAATTTTGACTTCTCCACACTAGAGTTGGATCTGTAAAATATTCGCATAGGTTATAATCCTTTCCCCTCCCAATTTTCCAGAGTTTAGCAAACTATTCTACTTTTGTTTGGCTTTTTACTTCAGAGCTCATCATCACCCATTGCCAATGGCTTCTAAAACATAACCAGACATATTCTGCAAATTAAAGTTGATTATTGGGATAATTTTTCTTATATAAATTGTGGATCTCAATGGTTACCCTGTTTTTTTTTCTAAAAAAACAGGGCAAAAAAAAAATCGGTGGAGTCAACACGAGCGATCGCTGGTGTTCATCGGGTGTTGGCTCCGCCGATGATTTATGCCACCGATGAGAGTAGTTGAGATTAGAACCTCATACGCTAAAGATTTACTATGAATCAGTGAGGAATAGATGAGATTTATGTTATCTTCAATTACTAGTATCTCTCAAGAGCTTGTGAAACTTTTTTGTACTCGTGGCAGGAGTTTAATGAGTAATTGACCCTTAGCTACTACAGGTAGAAATGAAATGTAAAGATTAGTTTCAACAGAAGTGTTAATATGAACAAGCTCTAGTTCGACAAAGTTTTCTATTTTTGATTCTATTTTTCGTAAAAACTCTTTCTTGAGGAAGTCACTATAAGTCAACTTTCTTCATAAGTTTTTCTAACTATACAAAATGCTTCGAAAAAATTATTCAAATAGGTCTAAAATAACTTCGTTACCTCAAATTTTGAATTTTCATAAGCTTGCCAAGCATGCACTAAGTCAATCCAAAACCAGTCAAATTAATCATGAAATGCTCAGATCGCATACTACAAGAAAAAGACGTTGTTAAGAGATGAATCTCTCATGGATTAGAACCGAAATAATAACTAGTATATAAGTGTATGTGATGAGAACAACGTAGCAACGGACATTACGAAATCAACAGCGAGATTTAAGATCCCAAGAAAGCCCAAAGAATAATTCCAATTTTGAGTTTGAACTAAGAATTAATGAATCAAGTAACCAAACAAAAACAGTGTTTGAATGACCTTTTGATTAGATAACACGTGATCTGCACTTGGTGTTGAACGCCACAAGAATCATCTTGATAAGTTCAGAATGTTTTAAGAAGAACAAGGTTTGAAAAGCACAATAGTCTCTCGAATATATCTCAATAGCAAATTTGTCAAAAAGTTCATATATTGAATATTGAAATCCTATTTATACTAATGGCTAGAAAACCTAGTAAAAACGTAATCAAATTCCTAAAAGATTACAAACATATCAAAAAATAGTGTTTTAATACAATTAGGAAACTTTATCGGAAAAGGAAAATTTCACCCCAAAAATGTACTATGCGGTCGCATAGTACATTTCAATGCAGTCGCATAGTTCATCCTTCAACCTTCAGTTTTGTCTCGCTAGATAGGTATACGGTCGCATTCATTTTACACTATGCGACTGCATTAGTGTTAAAATTGACACCCCTTTTTCTTGTGCAGAATTTCGTGACGATTTCAGATTGTACACATGGGCGAAAATTCGACACACAAGCTGAAAGTTATGCACATATTCATCCACGCTGCTGATTTGTTACTTGAATCGAGTTGATCCATTTGGTTTCTTCTTCCGAACTCAACATGAAACTTGTTTCTTGACTTGTTAATTTTGACATTTCGTCCACCATAACTTGATCAAGTAATCTCATCGCCTCTTTCACCCGCTTTGCCCTCGAACGTATTATCGGGTCTCTTCCGATAATCAACCGATCTCGTCCTAGGGTCGACTTTGTCGGGTTTGAGTCCTGGATCATATCAATATGTATTACTACTCTTAATAAATGTGACCTTCCACGTAAGATATCAAAGTTTAATAAGTTCAAATAGCCAATTCGGTCCACATAAAGCTCAAATGGGTATTCAAATTTCAAAATTAATATACTCAAATGGACCACCATTTCGCATAGATATATTAATGAATAATTTCATATGTATGTATGTATAATAATAAAAATAATAATAATAATAATAATAACTACCGTATAAGAGTTTGTTTTATTACTCTCAACAAATGTTGATACTTCATGATTGAACCTCAAGTATTAATAGACAAGCTTAGCACCGCAGCCCCACTTACACGTGTGTGTGTGGACTTTTTTCATTTTTTAATAATTTGAATTGACAGTGAGTTTCGTAGTACTAACACAGCACATTTCTATGTTTGGAGTACATTGTGCCTAACGTTCGTACGTTTCAATATATTTTTTTTTTCACATTTCATTGATAAAATAATAATTTTCATCTAATTTTTCAATTAAAAAATTTGTGAAATGATGAATGTACCATATTATTTAAATAAAATAAAAATAAAGAATTAATTACAATCGTATTTTCATTGTTTTAAAAAAAATATACGAATACCAAATAAATTATTATATAATATATTATTTATCATTTTTTTGGCCTTTCTCCATCTTCCTCCTCCACCACCACCAAAAACATTTTTAAAAATAGTAAAATTAATTCCCGTTTCTCATTCTAGTAATTTGTATTCCAGTTTTTGCTTATATATTACAATTAGGTCTGTTTTGTTACTGTATTTTTCAAGATTTGTTTATTCTTCTTGATTACCCGTACTAACAAAAACAACCAAGAAGGCTCAACTCAACACTCATTACATAGATAAGAGGAATTTCAAGAATCTGATAAGAACTACTGAGATTTGATTAGTATCGCCCGGCGGAGAAGAAATTTGGCAGTTTGTGGGTTGCCGGTGACTGGAATGAATGCGTCGAGGTTCATAAAGTGCGTCACCGTCAGTGACGGAGTAGGGCGGCAAACTTGCTTGCTCATTTCGTATGCCAGCAACACTTTTCCCACTGTAAGTATCACCCCATTTTTCTTTTTCCCCGTCTGTATATGATTTTTTCTCTGTATTTTGTTATCAGGTCAAGAAGCTAGGAAATGATTAGGGCTTTGCGTTTGTGCTTAATGTTTGATAATTGTGAATTTGTGAGAGCGATAATATTTGGCTTCTTGCTCTAATTTTTTAGGTTTTAGGGCAAGAAGGTGATGGAATTTCTTGGTCTATTATCACGGTGATGGTGATGGTTGCGGTGGCTGTGGGAGGGAAAAGAAAGGGATTTTTATTTTTTTTTTTGTTTCTAATTTGTTAATAATATATTTCGAACTCATTTGCACTTTTTAAAAAAATTTGAGAGTATAATTGCAATTACTTCTTTATTTTTCTTTTATTTTATTTAAATAGAAATGTATATTCACCATTTCATATTTTTTTATTGAGAATTTGATGTAAATGAATAAAAATGATGATTTTCGCAATGAAAGATAAAAATAAAAGTGAAAATACAAAAGAAAAAAAGAAAAGAAACGTATGGACATTTTGTGCTATAGTAAATAAATAACCTCAGAATACAAGCTCTTTCCCATAATACTTTATAAACCTTGTTTATTGTGAAAAATAGTGTTTATTTTGTACACTTAATTTGTATTGTCTTACTTTTTCTACTCTTTTCTTTGTAACACACTATGTAGCATTTATGTCTAACACATCTTACACGTTAAACATTGTGTTCACTAACATTGTCAAAATTATCTAAAAAAATGAGCAAAGACAAACTTTTTCTAATTAAAAAAGATCGAAAACTAGCTCGGAGCTAGCACAGTCATACAAGATACAAGCTTGGAGCAATTGGAGATGCTGAAACCACGTCCGATGACAAAACATTCCATCATGCTACCACCACAAATCTACAATATCACCAAGCGACGATCTCCCACCACCACAAATGGTGTTGGAATATTCCACCACAGACACCCACAATGCCTTACTACACCAAAAAAAAAATTCAATCTCATATTGAAGAACTACTAGAAATACTTATATCGATCCACTCTAGACTCGTTGTCTTGGAAAATATGCAATCGCCTTGTTCCCAAAATTTGTGCTCTCCAATACCATCAGGACGATCTAGTGGAGATGGTGGTGAGTGGGATTCATCAAATCTCCTCCATCTCCGTCGCATCTATTCATATGCACGTCTTTGTACATTGGAGGGGTATATTCAATTGAAACTTTTAATGATTTTTTGGGATTTAAAAAGTTTAGGGGTATTCAATGTAGACTTTTGGAGACTTTCTAAAAGTATTGATGTATTCAATTGAGACTTTTATAAAGTTTTAAAAAGTCTCTAAAAGTCACCGTGTATTCAATCAAAACTTTTTAGAAATCTCTATAAATTATAGGGTATTCAAATTTTTATGACTTTTAGAGACTTTTATAAAAGTCTCCATGATACTAATTTTAATGCAGAAAGTATTAAAATAAAAGCTCAAAATTTGTCTCTCATTAATCACAAGATTTTAGGAGACTTTCACATAAAGCAAAATGAAAAAAAATTAATATGAATTTTTTTTTTCAATCTCTCTCTTTTCTTTCCTTTTCTACGAACATTAGAATTGTTATTAAAATTTATATTTTTCTATTGATTATATTAGTTTCTATTTTTCTTTTTCTCTCATTGTTTATTTATATTGTTATGAGAAAATTAAATTGTATTCTTATACCTTTTTTTTCTTTTTTCATTCTTTTTTTCAGAAAAATATTTATTTTTAATTAAATTATAGAACTTTATATATATTTTTTTATTATTTGGGAGAAAAAGGAAGGAGAAGAAGGAATGATGAGAAGCATCACCTCGTATGTGATAATTTCATAATATTGCACTAGATTCACATAAATTCTATCTCAAATGAAAGTCTTTTGAATTCTATAAAAGTTTCTGAAAGTTTTAAAATGAAAGTTTATAAAAGTCTACAAAAGATTTTCACTAATTCCATATAAATCTCTAAAAGATTAATGAAAAGAAGTCTACAAAAGATTTTCACTAATTTCATCACTTAAAAAAAGTCCATCAAAATCTTTAAAAGTCCCAATTGAATACATCCCCCAGATATCTCTTTTGTACAATCTCTATTGTAATACTTCAAATGCTTCTTTTTCTTTAGCGTATTAGCCTATTTAATGGTACAGATTTGGAATAAATCATCGTAAATCTGGCAAAAGAATGAGATTTTTTTGTCTAAAAAAATAAATAACCAGCCACTAACTCATTGGACGACCTTAAAATGCAGTTACATACTGGCGTCACCCTAAGTTGAACTGCTTACGTAAGAACGAATCAAATCCACAAAAACAGGATTATGGAACCTACAAAAGTGCCATTTGAATGGCCTCTATATTTCAAATAATTAAACCTTTTTCATAAATAATGCATAAAAAGAATAAAAATATTTTAGATAATATCTTACCTCGAGACTTTTCAAGTGCTATAATATTCTTGTAAATATACCTCATGATAACCTTTTGAATTGCTAAAATATTCTTGATTGTGTTGATAAAAGGTAATCGATGTGACTTGATGAGAAATAATTAGAACAAGCTACAATGTATTCTCCCATTTGTGTTCGACATTTTCAATTGTTATATCTTAGTAATTGACTTATACTATCTTGTTTTACTAAAGCACCATTATAGTCCCAATGTGTTTTTTATGAGTCCACGAGACTGAACGGAGAGGGTTAGAATTTCATACCTTGATATAAATGAAACACAAATAAATAAAGGGAGGGACATAAATCTAACCTCCAATCAAAAGCACACACAAAGAAAGCAATACATGAGAAGGTACTATCTCATGTCAAATATGAAGAAAGAAAAATAAAGTCTAAAGACCTCTGAAAGTGAAAAGGCGATATACCTCAATCTGTACAAGGATGAAAATCGTCTATGCAAGTCGAGAGGACTGTACTTCTTGTAGCAGCGTCGATCCTATCCCTCCGAAGCAAGTGTATAAGCAACCTAGTTTCTTTCATTTAGAAATATCGTATTGACATAAACATAGGAGTTTGTCGTTAGGTATTTAACCAAAATCCAATCTGTTAAAGCTCGGCTCCAGTCGAAGTATAAGCACACGTGAGATCAAAGTCACTTGATAAATATGGAAAATAGTGTAAAGAACGAAGGAAAAGTAGATGCTCGATATGTCTAAGTATAGATAGGATAGACCGCGGTCCTCCACCACGGGTGATGAAATGACCAGTTAGAGTCTGCCCTATTACAAGTCCAAAAGCCTAAGTTGGCATGCAAGAAGGATTCCATCAAGCATGGTTCACAGTTCAACCTCAAGTACAGGGCAATCATCATAAGAAAAGGAGAAGGTACGAATACATTATTCAGACTTATCAACATAAATTGAGGGGGTATGAAAGATTAGTGAGAGAAATATAAAAAAGATGGGCAATATAAGTCATCTTACCAAGATACAAACCAAATAAACGGTCTGTATGGAGAAGAGATATAAGAATTGCCAAATGATCTTCCAATACTCCAAAGCAATTTCGTGGTGCTTCACATCATTCCTCACGGTCCATAAGAACCAAGTGATTAGCATCGAAATGATAGTACGAATCTGGTCGCTTCGAACAAAATGGCCTAAAAGCCTCCACCTCTAAAGCAATACTGAAATCCTTCATACTATTGAAGAAAAACCTTAAATATATGAGTAATGCTATGTACCCCCATTGGGGTTACAACTCCAGTCTAGGTGGCGTTAATGTGACATTAAATGATAGGTGAAATTAAATAAGAATTTAATTTTACATTTCATTTAACCTATCATTTAGAGCCACCTAAACTGTGGTTGTAACACCAGTAGGGTTACATAGCATTACTGGAAAAATGGCACCAAACCTATTATGAAATACCATCGCATGTGAATAATAAGAAATGGTCTCAATCTCCTAGCAACATTGACATTGGGAGGCACATGGCACCTAATTTGCTGCCAATCACAAAATCAACTAGGATAAGGCCCTGCCACAACTGCCAACAAAATAAGGTGACATTCGTAGGTATAATAATGGTCTAAATCATACGACATGAGGAAACAAGTTGCAAGCAGATTTGGTAGAGAAACTATCGTCAGAATGCCATCCACATGATACAATTAAGAATATCACAACAGAGTGGTAGGTTTCCAATCTGCTTGGTCATATGAGGTGGACAGACCTATATAGGCAATCAACGTCCTAGCTAGTATTGTTAAAGAAATCGTATCCACAATTAGCGTTGAGATTGGAATAGCCACCGGAACATTAGGGAGAATGTGTCGACAATATCCCGCAACATCTTAAATTCCAAGCCACCCTTTTTATATAGGGAGGTAAAGATCATTTTACTTCCTCCAATGCTAGTAATTAGGCTGAATCTTACAATCCCAAAGGTATCGAGAAGATATACCTGCCAACTTCTTCTAAAGGGCCTCAGAAGGCACAAAATCCAAAGTATATAACGTGGAAGGGAGCAGAGAACAGACCTCGGTAAAATAATTCAGCCTTCGAAAAAAACAACCTCAATGCTCAGCCTAATATCATGCTCTTGATCTTCTTAATGAGGTTATCATGAATAAAGATCTATTGAAGCCCTTAAATAAAGGGATCCCCCAATAAGTGAAGGGTCGTTGCTGATGACAGTCTTCAATGTTTGGCCAACGACGATGATGTTTAGGTGATAAGTGTATTTTATACACTTATTCGGGACTAAAATAGAGATATTTGATAGTTCTTCTGACAAAATATATCCAAAATCATTGTATTTTATGTTATATAGGTAAAACTCAATGATTGAACAGGTAATCGAAAGAAAGAAGCAAAAATGGTGAAAATGGCAAAATTTAAAGTTTGATAATCAAATTGTAATTATTCAATAGTTGATTCAGACACAAGAAAATACCTTGAATATTTCTAGAAGACGTTTATATGGAATCAAAACTCGAAAAGGAATAAAAAGAGGGATTCGACATCTTAGCAATGCACTCACATATTTGAAAAACACATTTATTTACTTTCATTAGTTTAATTGATAAGTTATGTATTAGTATAGGAAAAATCGTGATATTTGTTTGATTTTCGATTAAAGTTGCAATTAATTTTAACTCGATCAAATACATAATTCTTGTGGATTCGACGCTCAATTCATCATTATATTACTTAACAACGATCTCATGCACTTGCACATTTTCAAATGATCAAGATTTTGACGTCGTTGTCGGAGACTATTGTTTTTTAGAGGTTTAGTTAATTTTAGCTTTAATTTGAATTTTACTGTTTTTTATATTAGTTTATTATATTAGAAAAATATTACGGTGTTTCCTGCTACCTTTTTCAAGATTTTATATGTGAAGTTAGAGAACCGATGGTCTTACTCAATTTGAAGATCGAACGAACATTCAACATTTGAAAAAGACAACAGTTGGAAACACATCAAAAACAGAAAGAGAGGGACATGGCGGAGGAAAATCCTAATCAAATCGTCATTGGGGCTAACCTAGAAGCAGCACAACCAAATGTGGTTGCAGCTAATGAAATGCAAGACTAATGAGAAAGTACATGGTTCCATCGGTTATGGAGCCAATCTACCATAGTATGTCCAGCGTTTGGTTAGACAAACTTTCACTTGAGGGCTGATGTGATCAATATGTTCCAAAACGCACTACAATTCTTTGGGATAAGTTTGGAGAATCTCAACGCTCATATATCAAAATTTATGGATATGTGTGAAAAAACTATCGAGTATTCGAAGTGTCCAGTTAAACAATTACACTGAGACTTTTCCTATACACATTAAGAGACTCAACCAGAGAGTGGTTAGACACTTGTCCACCTCAAAGCATCACTACATGAAACCAATTGAGTCAAAAATTCCTTAGCAAATATTTCCCACCGAAAAGGATTGTAAAGCTGAGGGACGAGATTACCACATTCCAACAACTGGACTTAGAATGCTATTCAGATGTTTGGGAATGATACAAGAGTTTACTTTGCCAATGCCTACATCACGGATTGCAGAAATGGCTCAGGTGCAGTATTTCTACATTGGTCTGAATCTGATAGCAGTGCTAAGGTAGACTTTGCATGTGATTGTTCTTTCATAAAAATAACTGCGGATCAAGTCTACCAAATCATGGAGGATCTGGCATTCACCAATGCACTTTGGCCTACTGAAAGGACGAGTGGAAAGAGAGCTATTGAGGTGTTCGAAGTTGATTCTTTGACATCAGTTTCAGTACAGTTGGCATCATCAGCATAGAAGGTGGATCATATGAACGCAGTCCAAGCAATGGGACCGAAATGCAAACATTGTGGAGAGAACCACGAGAATGTTGATTGTAATGCAAGGCCTCCTTTTGTTCAGACAGTGGAAGATGTAAATTAACTCAGAATTTCCAAAGGCAACAACACAATCCAAGTCCTAACATCTATTATCCAGGCTGGAGAAATCACCAAAGTTTTTAGTGGAGCAACAATCGGGGAGCTCGGACCGCAACACAAGAAACAGCACCACCAGGTTTTCAGCGGAATGAGAAGAAATCTTCGTTAGAAGATCTTGTTACTAAATTGATGGAGACATCTACCCAACACATGCAAAGAACAAATAAGACCTTACAAGTTCAATGAGTTGCCATCAAGAACTTAGAAAATCAGATGGAACAAATAGCGAAAGCACTTTCAGATGGACTACTAGAAACATTACCTAATGACACTGAGACAAATCCTAAATAGCAGGTAATGGTAGTGAAGGTTGTGGAGGAAGAACAGATTAAAGCAATAACTACCCACAATGGAGTTCAACTGCTAGAGATTAATGTAAAAAGATCAGTTGCTACAAAAAAAATGTACATTCCACGGTTGAAGAGCAATTGGAGAAATTTGAGCAGAACAAAGAAATAGAAACAGAAAGAGTATCAGAGGATCCAAAGGGTAAAGAATCCGCTCATACTAAAGAATTTGTGCCACCACTACCTTTTCCATAAAGGCTGCAAAAGAAAAAAGCTCGATGATCAATTCGAAAAGTTCTTGGATATGCTGAAAAAGTTTCACATCAATATCTCATTCAGTAATGCTATAAGATAGATCCCGATGTAGGTAAAGTTTCTGAAGGACCTGATATCTAAGAAAGAAAGATTCTATACTGGGAAGAAGTTGCATTAACCGAGGCTAGCAGTGCAAGGTTGTAAAATAAATTTCCACGAAAACTCAAAGACCCAGGGAGTTTCACTTTACCTATTTTAATGGGCAAGGCATCTCATTTTAATGATTTATGTAATACAGATGCAAGTGTAAATTTAATGTCTTTATCTACATTTAGGAAACTAGGAGTTGAGGAAGTCAAATAATAAAATGTTACGCTGTAGCTGGAAGATGGGATCATCAGATACCCATGGGACAATGTTGATGATGTGCTCATCAAAGTTGAAAAGCTGATATTCGCGGCGGACCTCCTTGTTATAGACCTCGAAGACGATACGATATGCCAATTATCTTAGGTCGACCCTTTTTAACAAGAAGTCGAACTTTGATTGACACAGAAAATTGTAAGCTAACTGTGATGGTGGAGGCCGCACATGAAATATTTAAATTACATAATCCACCTAAGAAACCATTAGTCTTGGAAGAGGCCAAATATATTACTGAAGAAATTCATGAAAGGTCGAAGGAGACAAAGCTTAAACGTCTAGGGAGCCTTCCTAGAGAAGATAATAGAGACCTAAAGTTTGGAGAGCGAAAAGATGATGTATAAAAATTGCAAGGGCTGTAAGGCTGCTAATCTCCAGCTTGAACCACCATGATCAGTCCTTTCATACAATATAGTTAAAGACTATAAATTAAGAGCTTATTGGGAGACAACTTAATTTCGTAACCCTTTTATTTATTCTGCTTTTTGTATCGCATTGCATGTAGATTTGTTTTGATTCTTAGTTTGCATTAGACTTAGACACGTTTCAATTTATACGGTATCCTATAATGTTTCCCCTTAGGCCATTGAATTTATTATTAGTTATTTCAATTGTTTGGACTAAGTAACACATGTTCTAGGTTACTTGATTTTTAATGTTTGATTTGACTGCTATTTGCATGAACATGACGTCACAGAATACTCAAACCAATATAGTCCAAGAGGAAAGCATGGTGAGAAGATTGTCTAACCGTCACACATAGTGCATCATACCTTCAACAGAGAATTTTGGGAAATACCTTTTTCATTTGTTTCTCTATCCCCTTATATTCTTATTTATAATTTAGGACATTGAGAATAATGTCGATTTCAAGTCAGTGGTGTAAAAAAAAATTAGTTTTTATTTTTCGTATGTTTTTGAGTGTTTGTATGTTTGTTTTTGTTTTAGTATATATAAAAATAAATATAAAAAGTATTTTCTTATTTTAGGTTGTGTACTTGTGTGAGTTAGATAATATGGTCGGTAATAATAATTTAATTTGAGATTTTGTGTTGATTTATGAAATGTAGATAAGATGCATGATTGACTGATTGAGGCTTAACTTTGCAAAATTTGATATTATATGTGCACTAGAATTAAATTGGACAGTGTGATGCTATGAGTTGATTCATATAATTGATAGGTTGATATAATTGGACATAGATGCTTTACCAAAACCATACTGAATTACTTATCTTTAGACTAAATTTAACACATTTTGGAGTGATTTTGGTGTTGTAGGAAGATATGGATGTGAATAGGGATTTCATGTATAAAGTTTTTTGTGTGGATTGTCTTAGATTAACATGATAGAATTGGGCAAAAATCTTAGGTTGGAAGTCGGTTTGTTTGAATATGTGTTTAATGAAGGGTATTGCACTAATCAGTGTACAAAAATATACATAAAAATCTCTTCATAGCCTTTATGACTCGAGTTATTAAGCATGTTAAGGTATTTACTACCCGATTCCCTAAAATCATCTAATTTGGGAGTTATCAGTCAAAAACTCGTTACATTGGTTATATAGAAAGCTTAAATGATAGAGTGCAAAAAAAATTTGAAAAAAAAAGCAGATGCATGAAACGGATGACACGCCAAATACACTAACTAAGCCTCACACAGTTATTTGAGAAGACTTGATTTTTTATGACGAATTATTGACCTAGACTAGTCCTAAAGATCTAAGCAATCAAAGAATTGAAGAATCCTAATTTATTGATGTGTTGACTTTCAATTAGTAGAGTCCACATAAACTAGAAGGGGTGATAATAGTAATGAAAAATTCAACTTTAGATTACACGCTGGAAATTAGTGAAAAAAGAATAAGTTTGGGGGTGTTTGAATCATACGAGAGATGAAATGATATATTTGATCACAAGTGGTCGGGAATTGAAACAACTTATAAATTCATAATTGTCTACTTAATTCTTTACACACACGTCAGTTTTGCATTGTAATTGTGGATATTGGTTTGGAATTGTGACTTTGAAACATTTTGTAGATTTAGTACTGTAATTTCAAATACTAAAATAAAAAGTTAGATTGTCTAATCAAATATTTTGCATGCTTGTGTGTTTGTTATTTAAGTTATAATTTTGTTTAAGAACAAACAAATATTTAAGTTTTAAGGTATTTGATAAGTTTATTTTATACACTTATTCAGGGTCTAGAATAACGATATTTGATAGTTCTTTTGACAAAATATATCCTAAATTGTTGTATGTTATGTTATATAGGTAAACCTCAATGATTGAACAAGGAATTGAAAGAAAGAAGCGAAAATTAGTGAAAAGTGGCGAAATCCAAAGTTTGAGAACCAAATTGTAATTATTCAATAGTTGATTCGGACACAAGAAGATACTTTGAATATTTCTAGGAGACAATTGGATGGAACTAGAACTCAAAAAGGAATAAAGATAGGGATTCGACCACTTACCATGCATTTTACATATTTGAAAAACACATTTACTTACTTTCATTAGTTTAATTGATAATTTGAGTATTAGTATAGAAAAATCACAACATTTGTTTGCTATTCAATTAAAATTGTAATTAATTTTAACTTGATTAAATACATAGTTCTTATGAATTCGACACTCTATTCATCATTATATTACTTGACCACAATCCCGTGCGCTTACGGGTTTTCAAATGATCAAACTTTTGGTCCAAGTTGGGGGGTTTAGGCCACATATCATGGTCAATGAGATGCATGCAAGTTGGGATGGATACAAGAAGCACACATGTTACCTTTAAGGATAATAAAGATTAGGTAACACATATAACACATGTATTTATACCATCTTTTCACAGCACAACTTGACATATGCAAAATTTTGATAGTTGGATGGTTGATAGTACAATTAAAATAATTTTGCACCTTGCTTATTACCAATCACATATTTTTTAGACAAATATACTCCGCTAAACTTTTAAGTGATATATTTTGTATTGAATATGTCAGATAAAACATAAACTATGACTTCTTTGGCAATTAGAACAAGATACAAAAGAAACAAAATATTAATTCAATAATTAATTTATTTCAATACTTTTAAAAATAAGGCTGCGTTTGATTCGCGAAATTTTCCCTGAAAGTAGGAAAATATTTTCCTAATTCTACTTTTTGACTGTTTGATATGCTAAATTTTCCACGGAAAATATTTTCCTCCTTTTTCCTAGGTACAACCCTTTGATGCACAAAAAGTGGAAAACGTTTTCTCACCTAATAGGTGGGAAAATATT
>CAIGRL010070879.1:0-11649 GCA_903798325.1 Fraxinus xanthoxyloides | reverse complement strand
AAGAAGAAGAAGAAGAAGTGTACAATATAGTTGGACTCCACACGTTCAACATTTTTCCCAAACCACTGGAATCATAAACTGAAGTGCTTTCTATTAGAAGGCAGAAGATTCTAAACACTAAATTAAGTATCCATAGCCCTAGAAAGTAAGAAGTTCTGCAGGATTGAACACGTCTGAAAACCAGAACTTAAACCCCAACAGAAATTGTTGCAAACAAGAATAATGATAGAATTATGTATTATATTATGACTTTGGGTGAAGTTCCAATAAACTCTGTAAGTTTTCTTTTGTCCAAAACATCAAAGACACTAGGAAATTGTTGCAAACAAGAATATTGATTGAGATGCATTATATTATGAATTTGGTGCAGTTCCACTAACCTCTGTAAGTTTTCCTTCGTCCAAAACATCAAAGACACTGAGTAGTAGTTTCTCGTATAATCTAACGTTTAGGTGATAACCGTCTGCCCAGTGGCATATTTCACCAGTTAAGTCTCCTCTCGCTGGCCTCTCCGCAAGTGGAATGGCAATATCTCTGAGAGATCTTAAACATTCTGTCCGCTGAAGCTCACCAGTAGAGGATGGAAGAGACTGACACAAAAGATATGAATACATTCAGAGCACAAGAAAATAAGATGCTGTCACTGTCTCTTGCAGCCTGGAGGAATCTTTCTAATGTTTTATACTGTGCATATACACAAATCATGAGAACTGAGAAGACATCTGAAAACTCAACAGTAGAGTATTACGAGTGCATAAACTACTGATCAAATCAAATATAGCTTTCTCCAAATAATAGGACACTCTAGAGTAAGAGGCTGTGTTGAAGTTACTTCCTGGAGATTATAAGCAAACTCATTGGATGAAACATTAAGAGGTAGGATAAAGGATTCAGCAACTAATCATTATGCAATTAAAATGTGCTTAAAGGTGACTACAATGCGCTCACACATGTAGTTTACAACTAGAGATCTGATGAAAAAAATACAAACTATCGTGCATGGCAACAGAAATGCCAAGTGAAACAAAAATTTTCAAAAATGGTAAATAAATATCAATAACATGCTAACGAAAATGAATGTACCATACCTCAGACTCTTCGATCTTTGCCAGAAGGACCCTTAAATCATTCATTTTTCGCCCAGATTCTCCAAATCCTACGACGGGTTGATTTACAAGCCCTTCCTCCAACATGTTTAACTGAACTGACACAAAATTGTACGCATTTTGAAAATGTGCAACTGAATGGGCATGGAAGTGAAATGTGCAATTGATTTTAAAATTATACAGAGAGAAACACACACACACACCACATTACCACCACCATTTTCAATGAAAGAATTACTAATAAATTCCCCAAACGCAGAATTAGCCATTAAGTGAGGCCCTCAACCTCAATTAATGGGAAAGGAGGGATAAAAGAAAGCTTCTCAAACCCCAAAAGAAACTATAGGGAGTGAGGGTGGTTAACGAATGACAAACGAAAAAGGAGAGAGAGAGAGAGAGTTCTCACTTGTCTCTTTTGCCACCTTATATATGACTTCTTGTCAGAGAACTCCGTACGTGAAATACAACACAACAATTCCAATGGAACCAAGAGAGTGTCCATTCTTTTTCCAACTTTTCCCACCATGGCATTGAGAAGCCCTCTTCTTGTTCTGATGTCCATGTCCTCAGAAATCTATGTTGAACTCATCAGAATTGGTGAAATATACATAAACAGCAAACAAAACCAACAGACTTTGGAAACTATGGAAAGTCTTTTGCTACGGGACCAACTTCAAAATATTTATTATGGATTGAGCAGTGATGATTTTTCAAATAAGAGTAGAAATGGAAAACAGTAGAGACAAATAAATATTTTAGTTTAAAGGTTTATTATGACCTAGATGAGATTCTACCACACACAAAATCATTTACAAAATAAATAATAAAATCAGATTAAGATCATCAAAGTTTGCCAATATATTAAAGCCATGTTTGAGTCCCATTTTTCACTCATTTTTCCTCAAACTTAATTTCAACCACACATTCTTCCAATAAAATAATTTACTCATCAACCCAAAACTTTTTCCTTAACCACACATTCTAAAAAAAATATATTACAAAACCTATTTTTCCATAAAATGGGGCTCAAACACACCCCAAATGTGTTCTGGTCTCCATAATCAAAGTGGCAAAGTAGAGGACTTTCTCCCTTTCTTGTTGGCACCAGAGAATGTGTGTTTGAGTAACACTAGTCCGACTTTGGCCATTGTCTTTCCAGTAGCTAACATAAAATCTGCTTCACGGCATACTAACAAGTTCACAAGACTGATTGTAAACACATTATGACTCCCATGGCACTAGAAACTTAGCAGCTAGAGGGATCATATCACAAGCAATAGACAATGCACAATGTTTAACATGAGAGTGAGCCCGGAGTATGTCTCTGAACATGAGATGTGGACATTTTCATATAACAATTAGGAATGCAATTCCAATGAAAATTTTCCAAAAGACGATTAGAAGCTATCAAGAAGCTATTGCTTGCTCTTAGAGAGGGCCACATGTATATTGTTTAAATCTAGTCTTCAACATACCCCCCCATGTGTAGGCAAGTCCAATATATACCATTAGATCCTGATACGTGCACAATTTCTTTAAATGAATGGTAGCAAGACTCGAATCCGAGACCTTTGCCTCATACCAGGTTTAAACGCTTGATTAGAGCGAGCTTCAACACTTCTACAAAACCACCACCAATATGTTGCTTCTTTTGATCTTTCTTGTTTTTCTCATAAGTAAGAGATCTCATTGATAAGGAACATAGAGGTACACCCATGTAAAGTAGTTGAATGACCCAAGAGATCGGAAAAGAGCATAACAAATTAATATAAGTATCTAACTTTCACGCTCTCTTCCTTGCACCACAAAACACACATGTATAGGGTAAATATATTTCACCCATAAAAGTAGACTTCTTTCCTACAAAATTTGTTCCACACAAAAGCTTAAGCAACCCACAGAACTACATCGTCAACCAGATATCAATCTGGAAGAGGAAACATCCACCCTCTTCTACCAAAATACTGAAAATATCATTTTTCATACTTTCTACTGCCACTCCATAGCAAACAAAAGGTTCTTATACCCCACCACCCACCTCCAGTAATTTAGAAACAAAAAAAAAAGAGACGATTAAACTCGAAACACAACGTATTTCACAATTCTACAAGGATAACCAGTTTTATCTTGATAAATTCACGGGTTTTTCAAAGCAAAAACAAAAGTAATTTTTTGTTGGTCTGAATGTTTCATAGAGCATACCCAATTAAACATTTGTGGCATATTAATGGCTCAAACTTCAAGAAGATGAAGGTTTTGAAACGTATTTCATGAAAGTAGAAGAAACAAGGACCCAAACTATCAGAAAAATGTTTGAGATAGTAAGTATAGTTTACCTCCATCTGAACACGCATAGTCTCCAATAGACCAACCAAACCAGGAGAATTCTGAGATTGTGTCACATGTTCACTCTTACTTCGTCCTAGCTTCCTCATCAATCTAGACTTCTTTTCTTTCTTTTTCTCCTTAGACGGAACAATAAGGCCCCTGTTTGCGCACATAAACATATGAAATGGAAAATCATCTATTACTCACATGGGAACAAATATGCAAACCAAGATGCAAAAAGATAAATACCCCGAAGCTCCAGCAGCAGCAAGGAGTATCTCATATGCAGTTTCGCGGAGGTCGTCGTCTGTAACACCTGTGTTGAAGCAAACCAACAAGAACCAAAATTTGAAATTATCATAGCAAGTCCAAAAATAAAACCTCTGTTACTCATGTAACAGTGATCATTTGGAAAATCTCACATAGATTGGATGGCATTAGTCAAACGTGTAAAATTATTTAAATAGGCAACATGGAATATGAGGACAACTACATTCCGGCTTATCCATTTATAAGATGAAAGTCTAGGTTGAGAGGGCGTCCCCCTGTCCCAACACACTACTATAAATAGAACTTCAAGTCCACTCCCCATTTCCATACCACCTCAATTGATGCTACAGTGATGTTAATTTATATGATTTTGGAAAACTTGCACAACTGAGAAAGGACTAAAGGTTGTCAGGAGTGAGGTTTTACCTATTGTTAGCAGGGATTATTTATTGATTTATTGCAACAATTTACTTAAGTTTTTGACATGCATGGATGTTACTGGACGTAACCTCAGTAAATTGAAATGGCATTGCCACATTAGTAGTAAAAGCGGGGTTTTCCCCCAAACAGTATAACTTCACTGTTCAAAATGAACTAAAAGCGAGAGAATTGACTCTGGTTATGATGCCAATTACCAGAAGCACGTCCTTGAAAGTCTGTATCCCAAATTGCTCAATCTAGTACTTACATTTAGGAGATGCTAGAACCCAAACTTAATATACTCGGGAAGGTCTTTCTCTTAAATATAAGTCAAAACAAGGCAACATAAATGAGATTATATGTTTGATTGTTGTTAAAGTTAACTAATGTTTTTAAGTCCTAACAGATTTTAGCTTTGAAAACAATTGTTTTGAATTAGAAACTGAAAGAACTAAAACCACCCCCATCTTTTCATTTAATTAGGTGGTAAATAAGCCAAAACAAGATTAAATATTCTTCTCTGGTGAAGCTATGTGAAATCTGGACCACAAGATTCATACTTGAAATAAGATGGAGATATTAAGACTCCACGCAGACCATCATAAACCATATTTACCAGTAGCAAAAGATGACAATCCCAGGGCCACATCAGAGGCATCATTTAGAACTCTTCTGGAGTACCTACGACTGTCAACCTCCTCCAGATCGTCATCCTCAAAATCATCAATGTCATCCACAGTTAACTCTTGAACTTGTGAGGAGTTAAAAGACTGCGATTTTGACAAGCTCGACACTTCTTCAACTTCTTCAGTGTCGAGAGGCTCTGAAACTGAAAGGCTGGGTAAAATAGGTGATGGAACCACAACTGGGACATGTGGGGGTGCCCTTCTGGGAGGGGAACCTGAAGTTTCGGAATTGGTAACCAGAAAGAATTCATCGGCTGAACCTGCATTATTCTTTTCAAAAGCAATAACAACAGTAATGAGGACAAAGATATTCAGATATACTTGTATATGTTTTTTTAAGTAAACAATTGGAAGAAGAAAATTGAAAGCATAAATGAAATGCAGGGGAACGATTAGTCCAAGTAATATTATAGAGTAAAAATAGTTAAATTGCTACTTAAAATGTCCCAATTTATGAGACATGCAGAGAGCAACATAATATTCAATGAGGACAGCTGAAGCACGCATAAAAAGAAGTTCTTGAATGAATTAATAGCTCAATTGGCCGTCAATTACCACGTTCGGGAATAAAGTGCTATCATGGTAATCTCTTATAGCTTCCGAGAGTTCAAGCATGCTACCTACATTAATTAACCAATAGAAGAAAAGAAAAACCACAAGTTATCCATACAATTCCATCTCTTTCCAAGTAAAAACACAGAACAAAAAGAAAAGTCAACAAAAAATAGTTTCAAATACCTAACCTTTCTTTGCACAATTAAGTACATAATCCACACTGACTTGATCCAGATCCACATCATCCAATGTCACTGCTCCTGGTGGCATTATCACCTTTTTTATTAAGCTACCAGCAAGAATAAAATCTAGAAGTACCCGTCTGTCCCGACGATATCTTTGTAAAAGTTCGACTTCATTCTCCCTAAATGAGGAAGGGTTAAAAAATAAATTAGTACTCACAGAAAGGAAATAACTATTTACATTTACATCACTCATTGCTAGATTTCCTATCAATAATCACAGAAATAAGCTAATAATTATACAGTATCTATGTGAGATTGCTTCAAATTTTATCCAAACCGAAGAATCTGCAATTTGGGTATCTAAAACCCATCACGTGTAATCAAACAAAGTAGATTGAAGGACAATAGAGTTACTGCCACCGGTATTTTGTGATTGAAAAACTTAAGGGATTCCATTATCTTGGTACTGGGAAATGCTTTCTTTTTCTATATAACAGTAGAAAACAATGCCTAATTGGATGAAGAATGCAAATTGGCAAGAAAGAAAAAATTTAGAAGTTCAGAAGGGTACATACTCGTCCATCGTGTCTTCAAGTTCAATGTGGTGGCTTGAAAAATTCAGTAACTATGCTTACTTTAGCACCTAAATGAGATTTCACAAAACAAAAAGGAATCTTTACAATTAATGACCCACTTATCAGTAAATTCACACCAAGATTTATTGGTCTCTTCGGTTTAAGAGTTAAACTGGATGTACTTCAACAGATCAACAGATGAAGACGGAGAGGCAGAATGGCGAATTCGGGTGGTGAAAAAGATCGGATCTTGAAGAGAATGCCACTTGAAGTGAAAATGGATTAAATGGAGCTTCAGAGGTCGACTGTAATTAAAGAGATTTGGGCTCGAAATGTGGAAAATCAGATAGAAACGCGGTGAAACTGGGGACGATGAATTTGTGCGTAAGAAAATGAGTCTAGAAGTGGTTGAGATCTGTACTGCCCGCTCTTCCTTTAGATATTAATAAATAATTTGTGACTGGATTTTTCATAGATTTTCATTAATATGAATGAAATTCTACGAAATTTATAATTAAAATATAATTTTATATTAGGAATTTTCATGGATATAAAATATTTAAAATCGGTTTTTTAACTTATAGATGAATATACCAAAATATGATAAAGCATTGTGTCTCGATATATGGAAAAGAACGTTTATTTTATTATTATTTTTCGCATAAATTAATGGTCTGTTTGGTATGACTTAAAATTCAATTAAAATTCAAAATATAGTCGTTACTGGGTCCCACCCGTCTAATAAAAGTCAACAATAACGACTAATTTTTCAATTTTAATCTGATTTTAATCTTTGTCAAACACCCTCTAAATTGTTTGTGGTTTCGTTACTTTGATTACTCATGTGCACGAATTGAATATGAATTTTTGAAGGAGGCTCCAAATCTACTAAAATTTGAGGGGTCAGATTATAATTTTAAAGAGTTTTATATTTATATTTTTTTGGATTTGAGAAATCATTAAAATCTAGTAAAATTATTTCCATTAATGAAATCCTTTAATGTTCACAATTTATTAAATGCCTAATTTTTAATGGAACCTGATAGAATATAAGTTAATATAATGTGTTCAAATTTTAAGTTGAGAATCAACTCATTTAATTTAAATTTTTAAAATTGATTAATATTTGAATTGAAAATGCCCACCTTGGATTATTGCATCTCCTTCTAAATTTTACATTATTTATATCTAAATCATTAAATTACTAGACAATATAAACGTGAATTAAAAATTTGGAAACTATTTTGGGTGATATATTTGTTTGGAATAGTTTAGCTGCACTTCTCTTTGGTAATGGATGTTGAATTTACAATGTGATCGTCTAATATTCAATTGACCACAAGATATAAAGCACACACAATTGAAAAATGTACACCGACTAATTTCTTTAGCTACGTCTTGTATATTCTTGTAGTTGTGGTGAAAATGAAACAAAGAACTGTGTCTTCTTACACGAGTTGAGAGACAAGGAAGTTTTGTATTTCAATTCAAATATTTATTCAATCCGCTGAAATTGGTAGTCTAATTTTGTTTTTTCAACATGGGAAATTTGTAGAGCAAGCTACCGCACCTTGACAACTCCAATCTATCTTTTCTCATGTTCTTTTCTACCTATGGTTAGAAACAATGCCAAATCATCCGTGATGAAAATGAGACGTGTCACATGTGTAATTACAATGTTAGAGCATGTTTTCCAAGTATACACGATCACAATAGTGAAAATTAATTGCTTTTTTGAAAGTGAATATTCAAAAAATAATTTTTCGGAAAAAAAAAGTGTGGTTAAAAGTAAGGAAAATATAGAAAATACGTGAAAATTAATTTTATTCGAAAATGTATTATTTAAAATGAAAGTGAGAAAAAGTAATTTTTAAACAATATTTTATTAGAAAACTAAATGCTTTATTGGCTACTAAACATTACACATCGTCACGACTTACCCACTAATTTTAACGAAGCTTCCCAATTGCCAATAAACATAATTCCATTGCACAAATTGGCCACGTGTTGGATTTCACCTCTGATTGTGTCTATGCGGAGGAAGAAAATGTGACATGGAGATTAAAATTCTCCATATGTCCAGAGACTTGCTCTCGTGGACGCCAAATCGTCAAATAAACCATTGCCCCTATGAATGAAATTAAAAAAAATGTCAAATTAACTCCAAAATCCCCACGCACCCCTAAAACCAAAACCAAATCCACACCACCTCGTCGTCGTCTTTTCCCACAGTCAATCGCCTCTGCTGCCCTACAGCCTTCTCCACCCATTTAAGTGTAAGACACACTGTTCATTTGTTGGCAACGCGGGCTAAATATAAGTGCGGGTGAAAGGATTGTTGTATATCGAACAAACAAAAAACAAAATTTAAAGTGATTGAAAATGTAGTATAAAAGTTACAGATGAAAAACAAATGACAGCCAAGAAATAAAGAAAAAGAAGAAGAATAACAATTCATGCAAAGTGATTTTCACTCTTTCCTTAAAATAAAATTGCCCACAACGGTGCTCATGTTCACGACACTTGTCTCCCAAGATACAATGGATTCAACTTGTGGTAGATGCACTTCAAAGAAATAATTTTGAATGAATTTGAAAGTAATTTGCAAGAGTTTTTTATCCAACACTCAATGGAAATATGGTATCGGATGCTTAATGGACGTTAAATTAGTCATATATATAGAGGATGATGGGTCGTGAATGAAGTGTCGCGTCTCAAACTCACTAACTATTGCCAAAGGTTGTATCATTCAATGTCGCCATCGCCTCGCTTGTGTGATAAAAACAGTGACTTTGATCCAACGTCAAACGAGCTATACATTTACCCTTTAAAATTTGGTCAACAATTAGTCAAACAATTAATTATTGGTCAACTAATGGTCAAACTAACGGTTTCTGTCAATCTGTACTGTGGGTGCGAATTGTTTAAATGTTTGGTGTTGTGGGTGACACAAATGAAATGTTTTGACAAAGTCTGCAAAAAGTTGGAAGGCTTAGTACCGTGGCTGCAATTTTCCTGAAAAAAAAAATTGTATTTTGAACAATAAATCAAGTTAATGTGGGAAGGGAAAAAAAAGGTCAGCAAGAAAATATTTCCAGCAAGTTTAATTAATAATAACTCTTATCAAATCAAAACTTTGTACGTAAAAGCCTTCGGTCAATTAGAATTAAGTAGACATTTTTTGCTCGCAATAAGCTCATAGTTTAATGGGATCACTTTTTAACTTCAAAATATTCATTGTATGTATATATATATATATATACACGCATGTCGGGTGGTGGTCGATGTGTGTGAGCGGAACAATTGTTTATAAATGATTGTTTATTTCTGTACATTATTAATATAAATACACTCAAAAAAAATGTGACTGATTATTATGGAAAAATATTGTGGAGAAAACAATTATTTTGAAGAAATTACTTTGGAAATTTGTGCTATTTTAAATAATCAAGACATGGAGGTTCGAGCGAATTTTTGAGAAGATATCTTATTGTTTCTTGCCATGTAAAATGTAGGATTAAAACTAATTATTAACTCTGATTTATATTAAATTTTAATTTTCATAAAAAGAGGACATTGTAAAAAATGTGAAGTTTTAAATTATGACCATGTTTGGTACGGCTTAAAATTCAATTAAAATTGAAAATATAGTCGTTATTGGGTCTCACCCATCTAATAAAAGTCAACCACAATGACTAATTTTTTAATTTTAATTCGATTTTAATCTCTACCAAACACCCTCTACGTGGCAAAGGGGCGGAATATAATTAATAAAGGAAATATTCTACGATGAATAATAAAAAAAGTTGTAGTACTATCAAAATCTCACTTTCCAGAACATGGGAAGAAGAAAATAGCAGCCTCCCTCCCTCCCTCCATTTCTCTGCAGTAATTGCCACCTTGGGTTTATTCTCTTTCTCTGTCTATATAAATCAGTCAGGTATTTAATTACATTTACTTTATTTTTATGTATGAAAACTCTACTGATTACGCATTGAATTTGATTGTAGTGAATGATTTAGTTTTAACACAACCTTGATCGATCTAACATTCCGTCCATTCTCTTCTACTAGCTCCTTGGGATTTATAATTTCTCAAACTCGACGGTAATCTTCAATAGGAACAGCTACCGTGATTTTCTCGACAATATCTCTATTGATTTTTTGATGTGGTTGTTTATGATTTTCTCCTTGTCTCTATAACTGGCCATTTTATTCAATAAGCCAAATTTCATTGATTGCTTTTTTCATATTTCTGTGTTATGCTAATAATATGGTATACTACTATAGATTAAATATCTAGCGTGATTTTATTTAATTGTGAAGTATATTTATTGGTCTACTTTTGTTTGGATAAATGCAGTTTTAAATATTTGTGCTAATTTATCAGATTTAGTGAGTGCCAATGGCATGGTTTAGAGCTGGTTCTAGTGTCGCAAAGTTGGCTATTAGGCGAACTCTTTCGCAAAGTAGTTCGTACTCGACGAGAACAAGGGTCACTCGTGCTCAAAACCAACAGTTCCACACTACAGTTTTTAAGTCAAAGGCACATGCTGCACCCATTCCACGTCCCGTTCCGCTCTCCAGGTTGACTGATAGCTTTTTAGATGGGACCAGCAGTGTTTACCTTGAGGAGCTCCAGAGGGCTTGGGAGAAAGATCCCAATAGCGTGGATGAATCTTGGGACAATTTCTTTAGGAACTTTGTTGGCCAGGCCACCACCTCACCAGGAATTTCTGGCCAAACGATCCAAGAGAGTATGCGGCTGTTGTTGCTTGTGAGAGCTTACCAGGTTTATGGTCACATGAAAGCCAAGTTGGACCCATTAGATTTGGAACATAGGCCTATTCCTGATGATCTAGACCCAGCCCTTTATGGGTTTACAGAAGCTGATCTCGATCGAGAATTTTTCATTGGTGTTTGGAGAATATCTGGGTTCTTGTCCGAGAATCGTCCTGTACAAACCTTGAGAGCGATATTGACTAGGTTAGAACAGGCTTATTGTGGAAGTATTGGTTATGAGTACATGCATATTGCTGATCGTGAAAAGTGTAATTGGCTAAGAGACAAGATTGAGACTCCGACATCAACACAGTACAATCGTCAGCGCCGTGAGGTCATCCTTGACCGGCTTATATGGAGCACCCAGTTTGAGAACTTCTTGGCAACAAAATGGACTGCAGCAAAGAGGTTTGGGCTAGAAGGTTGTGAGACCTTGATTCCTGGCATGAAGGAGATGTTTGATAGATCAGCAGATCTTGGGGTAGAGAGCATTGTCATTGGAATGTCACACAGAGGCAGACTGAATGTTCTGGGTAATGTCGTTCGGAAACCATTGCGACAGATCTTTAGTGAATTTAGTGGCGGTACGAAACCTGTGGATGAGGTTGGGCTTTACACTGGGACTGGAGATGTTAAATATCATTTAGGAACATCTTATGACCGGCCAACAAGGGGTGGGAAGAGAATTCCCTTGTCTTTGGTTGCAA
Source organism: Fraxinus xanthoxyloides (assembly GCA_903798325.1). Classification (NCBI taxonomy): domain Eukaryota; kingdom Viridiplantae; phylum Streptophyta; class Magnoliopsida; order Lamiales; family Oleaceae; genus Fraxinus; species Fraxinus xanthoxyloides. Next base: position 36 of record CAIGRL010070879.1, on the reverse strand, counting down.
ATCCAAGTCACTTGGATGCTGTGGACCCTGGTGTGG
>CAIGRL010070848.1:2209-12619 GCA_903798325.1 Fraxinus xanthoxyloides | reverse complement strand
CTTTTCATGAACTCGAAAGCATCCCGAAAAATTGAAGGCCAATAGAATTCAGACCATAGAATCTTAGCAGGAGTATTTGATACCCCCAAAGTGTCCTGCATTTGCAGATGAATGATATTGTTCCACTATTTGAGATACTTCATCTTTAGGAACACATCGCCATATAATTTGATCTGCCCCTCGTCTGTAGAGGGATCCTCCAAGAAATAATATTTCAAGTCGGAAAAGAATTTCTTTCACTAATGACTTGAATAATCTGGTGGGATGATAGACTTGGCCAAATAGTTTATTATATTCACATACCAAGGTGCATCTTCCATACTAAATGCCTGTTCATATGAAAAAGTCTCATTGATCTCGACGACTCCTGCTTTCAAGGTTCAAGTCGAGATAAGTGATCGGCCACCACATTTTCACTGCCCTTCTTATCCCTGATCTCTAAATCAAATTCCTGCAAAAGTAATACACAATAGATCAGTCTTGGTTTAGCATTATTTTTTGTCATCAAATATTTTAAGGCGGTGTGGTCGGTGTAGACTATGACCCAACAAAATATGATCGAAATTTATCAAAAGCATAGACCACTGTTAGAAGCTCTTTCTCAGTGGTGGCATAGTTCATATGTATATCATTCAAGGTTATGCTGGCATAATAGATCACATGAAATATTTCGTCTCTTTGCTTCCCCAAAACGACTCCCACTGTGAGTCACTTGCATCACGCATCAATTCGAATGGCAAAGTTCAATCCGGTACAACGATAACTAGTGCTGATGTTAACTTCTCTTTTAGAGTGTTGAAAGCCAATAAACATTCTGCATAGAAGTAAAAAGTGACGTCCTTAGCTAGCAAGTCGCACAAAGGCTTTATGATTTTCGAGAAATCCTTAATGAAGCGTCGGTAGAACCCAACGTGCCTAAAGAAGTTGCGAACACCCTTAATTGATGTATGTGGCTGTAATTTTTCAATAATCTGAACTTTAGCTTGGTCCACCTCTATCCCATTAGCTGAAACGTGATGTCCCAATACAATGCCGTCATGTACCATGAAATGACATTTTTCCAGTTCAATACCAAGTTTATCTCCTTGCATCGCTATAATACCAAACTTAAATGCTCCAAACATTCATCGAACGACAATCCAAACACTGAGAAGTCATCCATGAAGATTTCTATGAATTTTTCCACCATGTTAAAAAGATCGCCATTATGCAGCATGACAGGTAGCAGGAAATTGCACAAACCGAATGACATTCTACGGTGAGCAAATGTACCAGAGGGACAAGTAAAAGTTGTCTTCTTCTGATCACCCGATGCTATTGATATCTGATTATATCCAGAATATCCATCAATGAAGCATTAGTGTGAGTGCCCTACAAGTCTTTCCAACATCAGCTCGATAAATGGAAGAGGGAAGTGATCCTTCCGATTAGCAACGTTGAGATTGTGATAATCAATGCAAAGTCTTTATCCTGTAATAGTCCTGGTGGGAATTAATTCGATCATTCTGCACTACCGTAATACCACCCTTCTTCAGCATGACCTGAATAGGGCTGATCATTGCACAGTCTGATATTGGATAAATGATACATGCATCTAAGAGTTTCAACTTCTTCACTCTGACTACCTTCTTCATGTTTGGGTTTAGCCTCTGCTGACTATCTACACTTGGTCAAAAGTTCTCCTCCTCGAGAATCTTATGCATGTATAGTAAATGGCTTATCTCTTTAATATCTGTAATGGACCATCCTATGGCTATCTTATTTTGCTTGAGTACCCGTAGTATCCTCTCCTTCTCTACCTCGTTGAGTGAGTTTGAAATAATTACTAGCAGTGTGTAGGATGTATCAGAGGTGATGTGGTATTTACTTGAGTTCCAACTTAGGAGGTTGCTGAATGGATGGTAATGACTTTGTAGGACCTGCTTCCAACTCCTCAGAATAATGTTGATGCATGTACGGTATATTGGTATCGAAAAAGCCTCGCACATGCCTTGATCTCAAAGGAATCAAAGTGAGTAGATTGAAAGTGTGCAATGCATGCCTCATATGCATCCGATGGTTGATGTAGCAGGAATGTGTCTTGGACCATCTTCTCTATCTCATCTATACGGAAGCAGCTATTTGACTTAGTAGGAAATTTCATGGTCTTTAAGACATTAAAAGAAATCTACTTTTCACCAAGTCTCAAAATAAGTTGACCATTCTCAACGTCAATAAGAGCTCTCCATGTAGCTAAAAATGGTCAGCCCAATATGAGTGGAACATCTTTGTCCTCCTCCATGTCAAGGAATGAGAAAATAAGCTAGAAAGATGAAATTTTTCACTTTAATCAATACGTCTTCAATGATTCCTCGTAGATGAGTAAGGGATCTATGAGCTAGCTAAAGAGTTATCGTAATTACTTTAACCTCTCCCAATTCGAGTTTCCTTAAAACAGAAAGTGACATCAAATTAATACTTGCACCTAAATCGCATAAAGCTTTATCAAAATAGCAATCTCCAATAGTGCAAGGTAAACTAAAACTCCCCGGGTCTTTCAACTTTGGAGGTAGTTTTTTCTGAATTCTGGCACTATACTCTTGAGTCAACATCACCGTTTCATGCTCCTCTAGCTTGCGTTTGTTGGAAAGGATGTCCTTTAGGAATTTGGCCTAGCTCGACACTTGAATGAGTGCATCGGTAAATTGGATGTGGATTTGGAATTTCTTGAAGACCTCAAGAAATTTCATGAATTGTTGATCCAATTTGTCTTTTTCAACCGCTGTGGAAATAGAATAGAGGGCTCGTAAGGATTGGTTACCCTAACCCGTGATGTATCTAAACTCTCCTTAGTAGATATCTCTGTTGTCTATTCAGTCAGTTCCACACACTCCTCATCCGAAGAAAGTACTGCTTCCTTATTCGCACTCGGCCTCTTTATATGTATTTTTGGTAATTGTACCTCACTTCTGGTTGTTATTGCTTTTGCATGCTCATTGGGGTTGATTTCTGTATTGCTAGGTAGTGAGCCTAGCACTGTGCCAGTCATAGATATTGTCATTTGCCCCATTTGAGTCTCCGTATTTTTAATAGCAACACTCTCGTCTTGGAGAGTTATTTCTATTTTTTTTTTCATGCACTGATTATTGACTTCCATGTATTGATTTATTTTTCCATAAATTTTCTGAACATTTCTTTTAACTGAAATTTCTTCTCGTGCTGCTAAAACTGATCCTGCGGTCTATTTTGATTTTAATTAGTCCAAGAAAAGTTTGGATGCTTCCTCCAACTTGGGTTGTAAATCTCTGAATGTGGATTATTCTATTGACGTTGTCCCCATTGCACAAAATCCGCTTTTTCCACTCCTTATACTAGAATAGGATAATTTACTGTGTTATGATATGTCCCACGTTCTTTGCAATTTGGCTTATGCTGCATTGGCGATCTGTGATATGCTCCCTCCCTTATGAAATAATGAGTCTATCTTCGCAGATAAAGCTAAATAAGCATCAACCACATGCAATCGGTGCTCTCTTTGAACTACTCGCTCAGAAGCCCACATGATTGACGTTGTAACCACTATCTCGAATAACTTCGTTGTCAATTGTCACCATCTCGAATAACTTCGTCGTCAATTGTTTTTTGTAGATAAGGAGCCGTTAAACGAAGAATCAACCATACTTTTGAACGATGGAAGCAATCCCGTATAGAAATACTGAACCTAGAGTCCTTTGCTAATATCGTGATGAGGACACTTCCTTAGCATGTTCTTGAACATGTTCCAAGTTTCATCAAAAGATTCTGATTCATTTTGGTGGAAAATAGAGATTTATGCTTTAATTTTGCATTTTTGGTCGGTGGAAAGAACTTTGTGCAGAATTTCTGAGCTAGGTCGTTCCATGTGTTATTGCTGGCAATAGGTTGTAAATCCAACCACTCTAATGCTTTATCACGTAGTGTGTGTTGGAACAGCCTTAGTCTGATAGCATCATCTAAGTCTCTCTGATATCAGAAGTGTTGACACATCTCCAAAAATTGAGAGACGTGTGTGTGTGGGTTTTCTTCAGCTCTGCTATAAAAGTGATGCCCATTCTAGAATAGATATATAACATTAGTCTTCAACTGGAAGTTAGGCTGCCCAAACGTAGGGTAGATGATGTTGGGTTAACTCTGAATGACTTACGGTGTCATGAAATCCCCAACCAGCATGTTTCCCTTATCGAAAATTTCATCTTCACTGACTTGAACCACTTGTTCATTTTGTGTGTTAGTCATTTGTTGTATTGCTCTTTCTTCTCTTTGCCTACGATGGAAGGTGCGTTCGATTTCTGGATCAGCTAGAATCAAGTCACCATTAAGCGACCTTTGCATACAAGACTTGAAAGAGGATCAAAAGTAGCACTTAGATGAATTACCAAAAAATAACTAACTAAAACAAAATAATTAATGCTCGAATTAATGTCAAGATAAATACACTAAACTAAATTCAATCACCGACAACGACGCCAAAAACTTGTTCCCAAAATATATATTTTGAATAAAATCATCGCAAGTTTACGGTTCGTAACAAATAATAAAGTGGACTTTTTGGGCCCGAGTATCGTCCCACGAAGATTGATTAATTCAATTCTTATTACCTTAACCTTAACCGAAACTAGAATAAAGTGATATTTTATTGTGATTAAATTATAACTAAGACAATGCTTTAAGTATGTTAGTAAAAATGATTTAACTAAATTAAATGCAAACGGCGTTAAATGTAAGTTGAAGTTTCGAATGTATGATGAATGTACTAAGATCACGAAACCCCAAGTAATAATCTTCTTTAAACATAGTTTTACACTTTGACACATTATTGAAATATTGATGAATCAATACTCTTAAATTATTTAATAGTCTCTCTGGAGTAAAGTTAAACATATTCTCATATGTGACCTGACTATATCTCAATGACGAATGCAAACATATAAGAATTGAATTGGTGATGTCGTTCATTCATTGTTTTTCTAATTTTCTTCTTTTCATCAATTATTCGTGTATTTTTAAATAAGAAAAAAAATTAAAAATATAATTAAACATTTGAACTTTATTTAAAGCACATTAATAATATTTGTAAACGAAAATAATCATTAAAGATAATATTTTCAGATTAATAAACTGTTAAAAATAAGAATGTGATGAAAAAAATTAAGAATATAAGTGTGATAATGAATAAAGGTTAAGCTTTCAATGTAATTAAATAATATTATATTTATAAAAAATTGTGATACGAATACTACCTTTTATTAATAGGTGTGAAAATGAAAAGAAGTCTATGCCCCCTTATGATAGATATTTAAATTAGATTTTTAATAAATTTTGATAAAAGTTGATAAAAAGATGTGGAAGAAAATATATGAATTACATGAAATGTATAATCTTAACTAAAATTAAAGGAGGTTTTGCTATTTTTAGACCGAGTGCATAACAGAATCTTAAATTCTAATTTAAGGTGTGTTTGAATTATATTATTTTGGAAGAATCTATTTTGGAATAGTAGATTGATATAAAATGTGTTGTTGGAAAAGAAAGAAAATTTATTAATATAATAGAAAATATTATTTTATTGAAAAATTTGTGATTGAAAATGAGTAAAAGAATGAAAATGAAAATGAAAATGAAAATTTGAATTATGTATACCAAGAAGGGGCTATAGTCATTTTCCTTCCATTTTGTTTTTATTTTTTTTTTGTCTTTGAGTCAAAATATCTTCTCGTTGAGATCAAATCACAAAAAAGTCTGCTCGGCCATCGCTAGGACCTTTTCTCTTCCAATTCCTTGCTTGCAATGAACTAATGCTCTCGTGCGGAAGTTTTCCCACAAACCTCTCGTTCCATCAAAAATGGATTTTGGAGTGATTTCACACCAAGATCCCTCTCCCAATCCAGATTCATCTGAGCCCAACAATAGCAATCGTCATGGATCTGTGAATCTGAAGCAGGAAAGATCGGAAATTGCCAAGGACACCCGCAAGGAATCAAAAATAGCAAGAAATGAAAGTTTTAATTCTTTTGGAAGATTCGATCTATGGCCATCAGGAACTGATTATGGCCAGAAAATGCTTTCATTTTCTTCTGCTGATCTGCATCCTAATGGAGGGAATATCACAAAATATTACAGCAGAACAGAAGGTATGTCGATAAATGTTATTGCTTAGGATTGAAATTTTTTATGCTAACTTTGGCTCGTCTAAAAGCTTAGCTGTTATAGCCAAAGTTTTTATAATATGTAGTCCTTTGCGTGCAAGTGAGATTTATTTTCAGCCCATAAAAATATGATCTATCGAACTCTATTGTCATACCATTTCGTTCAAAAATTACTGGTAATTGGAAGTTAGGCCTTTGTAAAATTGAGTTTTCTTGAGAAAGAAAATATTAAATATGGAAAGGATTTTGTACTGTGAGTTTTTGGAGATCTTGATGTTGGAGAATGAAGAGAAGTGGTGACAATATTAAAATTATAATGTTTTGTAACTTGAAAGAAAGAGAAATGTAGCTTTGTTAGTTAATGATGTCGTATTTGGCTCGTTCTGTGTACTGGATTCTGGCTGGATGGTCTTATGATGAATGAGTTACAAAGATTTTATGGGGTCTTCTGAAGAAAAGAAAACGTTTGCAAATTTTTTTCTGGCCCCGAGTACTGTTGGAAAAGAGGAAAAAAAATAAAAGAAAAGGGTACTTCTATTTTATTTTTGGCAAATTTTTTCACCAGGTTATTTAAAATAAAAGTGTCACTTTATTTTGATCTATATAATTTGTCAACAATATTCTGGATGAAGATTGTCCTGATGGGATCGTTTTGAAGTATGGACGTGTTTGGGCAATTTAGGTATATATGGTTGATAAGATTGTTTATTGAGATGTTAAAGAGTAAAAAATGTGAGACAAATATATGAAGAGTTACTTTGTGCTATTAGTCAAAGTAGTATATATGACAGAGGTATCAGCTTTCCGTGCTATGAAATTGTAAGAGAACGTAATTGTCCACGTATTCAGGTGTAAATCAAAGGTCTTAGAGCATGAAGTTCTTTAGTGTATGTTATTTACTTATGACATAGTTTTAGACGAGGAATAAATCGTAAAAAGAACTTTAGAGGAGTACTTTCGAGTTTTTACGGTGAAGTAACATGCAATTTCATTTCATCAACAATAGGAATATAGATGGTAATAACATCAATATAGAGTCTAAAAAATGAATTGTTTTTTTTCAGTTATCTAGATGATTGTTAACAAAAAGAAAGGAGCCACTACACAGAATTATGGTTGATAGTATAGAATAGAGAAAGTAATATAGAAATTATATGTGACAGATCTCTCTAAGCCAAACAAGTAGGGTCAGTACGAGTTGACAATAAGTACAGTTGGGGTATGTCTAGTGTAGACCTAAAGAGGCTTGGTTGAACAGGTTAAACGATGGATTAGAAGACCAGCTCAAACGTAGATGGTTGTGATTGTAAAAATCATGTTCTATTAGATATAGCAACTCAAACTGATTTAAGCTTTTTCTTGCTTCAGGTCAGTTGAATGAAGATATGCACGGTTATTTTGCTAGATTCCGGGGACCATTTACTCCCGCTCAATGGATGGAGCTGGAACACCAAGCATTGATTTATAAATACATTTTGGCACATGTCCCAATTCCTTCCAACTTAATTATGCCTCTCCTAAGATCCCTCTACCCATATGCTACTTCTGGATCTTATGCCTCAAATGTTTGTAAGCCTTTTGTCTTCTGTTAGTTTGACACACAAAAAGAGATCTTGTATTTCATTTATTTAATAGACATTTATTCTAAGATAGATACTAAAACGAGTTGTTAATTTCACGTCTTCTCTCTTTTGCGTTTTTTCTTCTCTTTTCCTCGAAGCCCTTAAAAAGATAATGGTGCCTTTTTATTTATTTTTTATTTTTGCATTAAGTGGGATGCGCTCCTCTCCATTTAGGTTTATCGAGCAGCAAGGATCCCGAGCCTTGGAGGTGTCGGAGGACAGATGGAAAGAAATGGCGGTGCTCGAAAGATGCTGTTCCTGATCAGAAGTATTGTGAAAGGCACATCAATAGAGGCCGCAACCGTTCAAGAAAGCCTGTGGAAGGCCTGAAAGGCCATGCTATCTCTGGATCCACTACTTCAAATGTGGCACCGATTGCTTCCACCTTGTCAGCATCAGTGATATCCAGAAGCAGCTTATCTAACAATCATGGATCCATGCTGAACCAGCTCAATCCCTACGACAGCTACACTACCCAGGCTTCCACCACTTATCCTGTTAACAGGTGAATAATCCATCATAGATCCCAATTTCCTTTAAGCCGTGAAGGACATGCTTGTTATGCTGGATTGTACAGTTAAGGATGGGATTAAGGAATAAAATTAAGTTAAAATCTTATACATTATCCTATGTTACAGTGTCGCGTGCAACATACCAAACATGCCATAGATGTAGAATTTTAGCATGTATGAGGTAGAAAGCTATGCATACTTGTTCACTTTTATCCCTCTTTAGTAATTACACTCTTATTGTTCCTTTTTTTTCTCTTGCATAGGGACAAAAATTTATACGGCAAAACTCAAGAATACCAAAGCCTCATGTTGACACCCACCACCATCAATCTGAAGCCTAAAGACGTGTCATTTTCCTTAAGTATTGCCCTGTTGTACTGTTGAGTTGTATCTCGTCTCATTGAATAGAAAAATTCTGTTGTTAAAGGAAAACATCTGCCATGTTCTTTAATGAACCATGTCTTTATAAAGACAGCACTAGAATCTAAACCCTACTGCAAAAATATTGAAAATGGAGAAAAAAACAATGAGCAGATGCAGAGCTAATTTGACTAATAGTAATTTTTTTTTGCAAATTTAGGTATTTATTCACATCAACATTTTAGTTTTAATAATTATTTGAAATAATTAATTGTTATATTCATAGATTGAAAGTATATTATTGCGCATTGCTCTCATAAAAATATTTTAGTTTGTTACTTTTCAAAGGTTGCATAGACGATGTCATCTAGCCATATGCCCCTGGTTTCGGCCGTCATCTAAGTTTAGGGAGAGTCAACAAGATTACTGAATCCATAATAGACAAATTTGTAAAATATTGTAAATAAATGAAGCTCAAAAGCATGAAAAACATAATATCAACAATTTCATTGCAACTAATGATGTGTTTTGTCTGCATATTGCAACTTTTACAGAAGTGATATAACAGTAACATTTTGAATGTTAGTTGATGTTGGAATCATAACCAATAGGTAGTGGCATTTAATCGACATTGTTTAAACAGCAAGAACTGAAGTTCTTCATTGAAAATGGGCATCGATTCTCTAAAATATCAATTAGGTTCAAAGTTTGAAGCCTCTGAATTGCTATTACAATCAAATTCATGGATCGATAGATAAATTATTGCATTCTCGTTGCCAAAATTTGTGGGCTCCAATATTGAACCAATGTAGAATTTGCCTTGTACATTGCATTCACTTTCATTCTTTTCATTGTTCTTTTGTTTTCATTATTTTCTTAGATTTTACAAAGCAAAATGTCATTCATTTGTATAGAGGGAAACAAAATAGTTAGTCATTCTTCCTTTGTCTTTTATTTTCACTATGATAATTTACTCTCAATAATCTTATTCTCAGTTGATTGCTTGATTGATCTTATTCTCAGTTGATTGCTTGATTGAGGTTGTGCTATTTATATATCTACATTCTTTAGATGGAGGGTGGTGATCTATTTGACTCTACCGTTGGTATTTATTCACTACATTATTTTATTTTGATTTAGAAGAAACTTTAATCTTTACCAGCTTCCATGGTTCTCTACAAGTTTCTCTATTTTTTCAACATTTTAGAATGAAGTCTCTCCGCAAAACTCATCACAACTCTAGGATATTATAGACACCTTATTGTATTTTCACTCATTGTATCCTGTTGGACTTGGCCTTCACGTACATTTTCTATGTAATGCCTAGGAAAATTCGTATTATCTTTAGAATACTGAGTTTAATGTAACAAGTGTTATTATATATAAATTTTTTCTTTAACAAAAATAATAGTGAAATGTCGATGAAAGTTGGTACACTAAAAGCATGTCTTTTCGACAAACAGCTTCGAATAAACTCTTTCGTTGTTTCCATTTTGATGTGCATTCTAAAGGCATATATGGACGAATAAGTCAACTGACCCAATTAACTTTTATTTTTTAATGGTCCGGACTCTGCATTTTAATAATGGGAATAATACATAAATAAGGTATTAAGTAACACTATTTCAAAAATAAGAAAACAAGTTTAAAATTTCAAAAATTAGTTTTTTTTATGTAATTTTTATTTATGAAATAATAAATTATTAAATTAATTTATTATTAAATATTTAATTCTAATATAATATAATTACC
>CAIGRL010070830.1:0-15507 GCA_903798325.1 Fraxinus xanthoxyloides | reverse complement strand
TATGCCCTTTAGTGTATTCCACTCCATATTTTTGCCGAAGTGTGTGGCTGAGGGAGGGACAAAACTAAAGGTTGGTACTACTGGAGCTTTGAGGGTCCCACTCTCCTTTCGTAACCTGTCTGCCCACGTCTATTAAGGGCTGGAAGAGCTTCTGGTTTTGGGTAGTCGGGAGGTGGGATACAATGGAGCGCAACCCGATGGCGCCTCTTACCATTCCCACATCGTATTCAACTTACAGTAAGTTCCTTTCCCGANCAGATGGTGAGTTTGTGGATGATTTGGCGTCGGGCCAACATAGGGGTAGATATGCCCTTTAGTGTATTCCACTCCATATTTTTGCCGAAGTGTGTGGCTGAGGGAGGGACAAAACTAAAGGTTGGTACTACTGGAGCTTTGAGGGTCCCACTCTCCTTTCGTAACCTGTCTGCCCACGTCTATTAAGGGCTGGAAGAGCTTCTGGTTTTGGGTAGTCGGGAGGTGGGATACAATGGAGCGCAACCCGATGGCGCCTCTTACCATTCCCACATCGTATTCAACTTACAGTAAGTTCCTTTCCCGAGATGATTATACTTGAAAATTTTTTGCTTATGATTTTAATGCTTCTCTTATTTGTAGGCTCTCTTCCGAAATTTGAGATTTATGAGGAGAAGTGAGACATAATAAGCCAGCTCTACCAAACGTATCCATTAGAAAGGAGCTTTAAGGAAATTACCGACCAGAACATCTACTTCGTTCTACACGGACTGATGTCGAGCCAAGGTATACACCTCGCTTCAGCTCTTTTTATTTCTTTGCTCTTATCTGAAAATACTTAATAACTTTGCCCTATTTGCAGAGGACATCACGAGGAAGAAGGTGCCATGGTCTGACTTTGCTATGATCAGCAAAACAGTTGCGGAGGCGAAGATGTTGAGAACGAGCTCGACTGCTTACAAGAAGCAATCGGAGTTGGACATCAACCTGCTGAGGAGAACGAGGAGGAGAAAGGAGCTTCCCTTGTCAAGAGAAAAAAGAGAGTTGGCACACTTGGGGCTTCTACTTTGGCTCCATCTTACGTAATCCCTCCTCCTCCAACCAATGCAGGGGTGACCGTGGTATCCCCTTCGTCTATTCTTAAGGTCATTGTACTGATAACTGCTTATTTCGTCGAAGGCCCTGCCAGAAAGAGGCAGAAAAGGCCTGCAACAACTCCGAACCGAGGCAATACCACTAACTTTTTGGGGAGCAAAGTTGAAGATCTTCCTGAGCCAGTTTTGGAAATGCTGCCTCCTGAAACCGCCTCTGCAGCTAGATTCATGGAAAGTACTGGACTGAGGATTGGCAAAATAATGTCACCTCGTGTGAAATAGAGGATCTGTTGGCTGCCAACAATGCTTGTGTGGCCAGAGCCCTAAGTATGGGCGCTGCGACTGAAGACTTGGTCCGAGGCCTCTGCAAGCGGAATGATGAACTTGAGGTTAAGCTCAAATCCTCGGGCCAGTGGGAGGAGGAGGTGGCCAAAGCTAAGAAAAAGGCCGATGAGGCAGAGGAAAAATGGATAGCAACCATCTTGAAGTTCGACACGACTGAAATCTAAGTTAATCGACCGAAGAACGAGCTGTACAAGTTGTCTTCGCAAGTAGCTGCTCTAACCAAATAGATCGACCAATCCAACGAGCATCAAAGGCTTGCCTCCGAGGCACTAGTAGAGGCTAATAAGGAGAAGGCCGAGCTAAAGAAGCTTTTCGAGGCCCAGGCTGACGAGATCGATTCTTTGAAGGCAGAGGCGAAGAGAATTGACGAGGTGGTAATGCAGAATTATAAGGACAATTTTGATAAAAAGCTGGAGTATGATGATTTCGCCAATTTCTGGGCTTCCGGGCTGCTAAGGAGATGATGTCTCATTTGCGCGAGAGGCGCCTCGACCTGGACATCTAATTTCTTGAAGAAGAGTTCGGTGGCCCTACTAAGGGTATGTATTCTTCTTTTTCGAATTTCTTGAAGAAGAGTTCGGAGCGATTGTAAACGTAGATTAGGCTATGTATTCTTCTTTTTATGTTGTAATGGCTTTGGCCTCTCTCTGTGATGAATGAAATTCATTTTCTTCCAAGTATTGTCGCCTCGCTTTACTTTATTTATATTGCACAAGTAATTACTTCTTCTAAACTCACTTCGGATAAGCAATAGTAAATTGTTCCAAGTATAATCACATCGACTCAACTTAACCATTTAATAAAATGGAAGAAGCCAATGAAGAACAAGTAACATCGCATCGGCCTTACTTAACCACTTAATAAAATGGAAGAAGCCAATGAGAAACAAGTTATATCGCATCGACCTTGCTTAACTACTTAATAAAATGGAGGAAGCCAATGGGGAACAAGTAATATCGCATCGGCCTTACTTAACCACTTAATAAAATGGAAGAAGCTAATGGAGAACAAGTAATATTGCATCGGCCTTAAGAGGCTCCCATACTTGTCGGTTGTGTTCAAGATATTCTGCTTTGTCAGAGGTAGCACCCGCACCGCCTCTGGTTACACAGATGTCCATGGAGGTGATCCCTTTGGAGGAGCTTGCACCTTGGCAAGGTTATTTGATATGTGCACTTCTTGTTTCATCAAAGATGGCACCCGCACCGCCTCTGACTACGCAAATGTCCTTCGAGGTGACCCCTATGGAGGAGCTTGCATCTCGGCAAGGTTGTTTGATATGTGCACTTCCTATTTCATCAAAGATGGCACCCGCACTGCCCCGACTACGCATATGTCCTTAAAAGTGACCCCTGTGGAGGAGCTTGCCCCTCGACAAGGTTGTTTGATTTGTGCATTTCCTGTTTCATCAAAGATGGCACCCGCATCGGCCTGACTATGCATATGTCCTTGGAGGTGACCCCTGTGGAGGAGCTTGCACCTCGATAAAGCTGTTTGATATGTGCACTTCCCGTTTCATCAAAGAAGGCACTCGCACCTCCTCTGAATATGCAGATGTCCTTGGAGGTGACCCCTATGGAAGAGTTTGCACCTCTGCAATGTTGTTTGACAGTTCAATGTAAGAGCGAGGTGAAACGAAAATCAGTTCATTCATTTGATTGCAATATTTACAAGGTTACAAGCTTCCTACTAGCAGTACTTCCGTATGTGCTCGATGTTCCAGTGGTGAGGTATCACCTTTCCTTCTAGGTCATCGACTCTGTAAGTGCCATGTCTGATCTCTTGGACGATTTTGTACGGACCTTCCCAATTCGGCCCCAAATTCCCTATGCTAGGATCTTTGGTTGAAAGGAAGACCTTGCGGAGCACTAGGTCGCCAATGCGAAATACTCTCTTCCTCACTTTAGCATTATAGTAATGCATTATCTTACACTGGTAGGAAGAGAGTCAGACCTGAGAGTCGAGACTCTTCTCTTCAAGAAAATCCAGCTCAAACCTTCTCAGATCGTCATTTGTTACTTTATTGAAGTGAATGCGAAGAAAACACCAACCTCTACAGGGCTCATCGGCTCCATATGTTATGGAAAAAGGAGTTTCCTAGTGACTATTTTGTAGATAGTTCTGATGGCCGACAAGACTTGGGGGAGCTCATCGACCCAAGCCCCTTTGGAGGCGTCTAATTTTCTTTCCATGGTGAGTTTGATGGTCTTGTTGACAGCCTCGACCTGACCATTCGCCTGAGGATGATGAGGTGAATAGAAGTGCTTCCTGATTCCTAGCTTATAGCATAATTCCCAGATCTTTCTGTTGTCGAACTGTTTGCTATTGTCAAGGAATGAGATATGACGAACTAGAATATGATATTCTTCTAGAGGAATTTGGAAGTGTTTGCTTTAATAATCTTGGACAGAGACTCTGCTTCTACCCATTTGGTGAAGTAGTCAATAGCAACGATGACGAAGCCAGCACTTGCTCTCCCTTTGGGCGGGGGCCGATGAAATCCACACCCCATTGGCGAATGGCCGGGGCTGGAAACAACAGTAAATTCTTGGGATGGTTGCCTCCAGCTAGGAGAGCTTCGTATTCAGCCATGTTATTGGAAGCTTTGAATCCAAGCCTTATGACACAATTAAGCTTATGCCATTCTGGGCTCTCCAATACAATACCAGCCCCGGAGTCCGTCTCTCCTAAGGATCCATCAACAAAGAGATTTCAGGTGGGAGGTTTTACTAATTCCATGCTCACTTCAATTTCAAGGGCCTTAGCAAACTCTGCAACAAAATCAGTCAGGGCTTGACCCTTGATTGCTGTCCGCGGTATGTACGTTATGTTAAATTCACCGAGCTCAACAACCCATTTCAGTAGCCTTCCCAAGGCGTATGGCTTCTGCAGGACCTACCTCAGTGGGAAATTCTTCAAAACTTGAATGTTGTGGGCCTGGAAGTATGGCCTTAGCTTTCAAGAAGTAGTGACCAAAGTAAGAGCCAATTTCTCCATGTCTGGGTAACGCACTTCTGCAGGTAGTAAAGCTCTGCTTACATAGTAGATTGGCAATTGGTGCGTTTCTTCTTCTCGCACAAGCATTGAGTTGATTCAGTCATCATCTACTGCCAAGTATAGCAACGAATATTCTCCTTCCTTCGGCTTGCTGAGAAGGGGTGTTCATCCTAAGTATTTTTTCAACTCCTGGAATGCCTCACATTCTGGGGTCCATTGGAACTTTTTACCTCCCTTGAGGATTTTGAAGAAGGGAAAACGCTTTTTAGTGGCCTTTGAGATGAAGCGATTGAGTGCGACTACTCTACCAGTCAGCCGTTGCACTTTCCTAGGCTTCTGTGATGACCTCATTTCGATTAGAGCTTTGATTTTCTTGGGGTTGGCTTCAATTCCCCTCTGATTCACAATGTAGCCCTAGAATTTTCCTGGAGCCTGCCAAATGCACATTTAAGAGGGTTCAGACTCATATGGTACATTCTCAGTGTTTGAAAAGCCTCACCCAATTGTTTAATATGCTCTTCAGCTTGAAGGCTCTTCACAAGCATATCATCAACATAAACCTCCATTATTTTGCCGAGCTGATCAACAAGCATCTTGGTAACTAACCTTTGGTAGGTAGCCCTAGTATTTTTCAGGCTGAAAGGGCATCATCTTGTAACAATAAATGCCTATATCAGTAATGAAAGAGGTGTTGTCCTCGTCGCCTGGGAACATAGAAATTTGATTGTAGCCTGAATAGGAGTCCATGAAACTTAGCAGTTTATGCCCAACAGTTGAATCCACTAAGTGGTTGATTCGTAGGAGTGGGAAGTTATCCTTTGGGCAGGCCTAATTAAGGTTAGATAAATCAATGCAGACCCTCCATTCGTCATTGTGCTTCTTCACCAAAACGGGATTTGAAATCACTTTGGGTAGTTGGCTTTACGAACGAAACCATTGTTGATGAGCTTCTCCACTTCTTCTTTCAGGGCTTCATACTTTTCGGCATTCAATGCCTGTCTCTTCTACCTATGTGGAGTGCAGTTCGGTTAGATCTGCAGGTAGTGGCAACTGATTTTTAGGTCTATTCCAATCATTTCTCCGTGCCTCCATGAAAAGACATCTGCATTCTTTTGAAAGAAGCCTTTCAGTGCTTCCTTAGTCTCTTCTTCCAGTTCTTTCCCGACCCGCAGGACCTTGGATATGTCTTGTGGGTCCACTAAGAAGGTTTTCAGCTCCTCCATTAGAGCGGTTTAGGATTCTAATTCAATCACCCTGGGATCTAGCTCTTTCAGGGATACTTCAAATCTGGCTTTTGCCGTGACAATGTCTAGTGTCGGAGGTAGCCCTTCCTCAGGGGCCTCGACATTTCAACAGCCAGTACCATGTTGACTCGTGGATCAACCTTTCTTAAAGAGTTGAGATAGCCCTCCCTGGATCCCATCTGATCACCCCGGACAGTGGCAATTCCATGTTCTGTGGGGAACTTCATGCAGATGTGATGGATGGAAGTTACTGCCCATAACTCTTTCAGGGTTGGTCTCCCCCAAAACTCCATGATAGGAAGATCGACGGTCAACGACTAAAAATTCCATGAAGTGGTGTGCCCCCCAGGCTCGATAGCCAAAGTAATTTTACCTCTGGATATGATGCTATCTCCGGTAAACCTATAGAGGGGCGAGGTCACTGGTGTTAGCTTATGAACTACTGTCATTTTATCAAAAATTGTATCGAATAGGATGTTGACTGAACTGCCATTATCCATAGCATGTATTTCAGCCCGTTGTAGGCCACCACGGCTTTGACTACCTGGGCGTTACAACGTGGAAAGTGCACACTTGCCACATTTTTCGGGGTGAATGTAATGGGGTCCATAGCCCTGCCACCTGCAAATTGGCTCACTATATAGCTGACCATTGGTGGATTTCTCCCATCTCTGGTATAATTTCTTTGAGCATTTTTTGATTCACCTCATATATGGGGTCCTCCATTAATAATGTCAATTTCTCGGATGGGCTACTGTTCGTTAAAAGCAGCTGAGTCCCTCCTGGGACGTTGTCAGTTCCTAGGCCTCTCCATATCTTCGTTTTTATCATTACGGGGTGAATGTTGCCTCTTCCTGGAGAGTTCCTTTGTGCATTACCCTAGTAGTGGTTATCCTTTGTGTTATGAGGGCTGCTTGCTGGCCGGTTCGCATTTCTACATTCGCTTGTATCATGACTATAGCAGCGATGGAAAGCGCAATAAGGCTGCAGTTTCCCGTGGCCTATCTCTTGGCCTACCATTTCGTCCTTTATTTTTAGAGATTGAGGGTCGTCCAGTGTTCTTAGCTGAGTTACCAATTATAGGTCCAACGTTTTCATAAGCCAAAGTAGGCACTGCATTCAGTGTGGCAGTGGCCAGTGCTTGTCCCGAAGTGGGAGCCACAGCATGACTGGCCTGAGTCCATTGCTGGCTCACTATTTGGGAGGTAGGTCCTCTACCAATTCGCCTCTGAGGCGGGAGGAGTCCCTAGGCGGCTCTGCTTCTATGGTCAATCATTTCCTCATTGATAATCTCAATCTTCATCATTTCTACCAACTCATCATATGTGGAAGGATTCTTACTTCAGACATCCCTCCAGAATAGGGTGTTCATGTTCAGACCTCCTTTCAAAGCTGAAAGGGCTTCCTTGTCTATGACTTGTTCGCAATAAGTTATTTCGTTAGTGAAGCGAGAAATGTAGCTCTTCAAGGTTTCCCCTACTGCTTGCCTCATGTCTTGAAAGCGTTGTATGGAGCTTCTCCCTCTTTCCTTGAAAGGTATTGGTTTAGAAACGCCTTCTTCAGGTTTGGTCAGCTCCTTATGCTAGTGGTGCCAATTTTCAATACCACACTTTAGTGGCTCTACCAAGAGTTAGATGGAACGCCCTGCATTTCAAAGCTGGCGAGGCGCCTCTGAAGCTCATTTGCATTTTATACTTGTTGAGATGGTTCTCCGGGTCGTTTTTTCCTTTATATTTGGGAATCTTGGGAGGGACAAAGTTATGAGGCATCGAAAAGGTGCGAAGCTCTCTGGAGAAGGCCAGATTGTCATCATCATCATCAAGTTCATATGACCTGCAGGTTCGTCAGAATCGTTCCCATCTGCTACTGGACGAGGTGGAAGCTGGTACTTTCACCTCTATTTCCCCAATCCACCATATTTCACCTATTTCTAGGCGGAGGGGCCTGAACTTGTCTTTGTGCACGCTCCCGTTGGTGGGCTGCTTGGTGCACGGACCGGTTCATATTTCTAGGTGCCCGTCTAATCCGATAAAAAACACTAGCAGACCTCTGGGTTTCTCTTTATATTCTAGAGGGAAGTTGTCCTCTCGAGCAGGGGCATTGTTAGCCGGATCGGCTGTGTAGTTCGAAATGTCCATTCCCACTTCTCTTTCAATAGGGACTTCTCCCTCATGACTCAAATGGGTTCTCCTGCTAGATCCCGCCTCAGTTCATCTATAGGTTGATTGTTGAGGATTTTGTGGGGCTTGGGAACCACCTTCATTCTACACTTACATGAGGAGTTCCTGCATGGCAGCATCTGGAGCTACAATGTTCCTCATGTTTGTGGTCATGCTAGCCACTTTGGCAGTTAGTTGGGCATTTCTGTTGCCTGTGCGATACTGGTGATGGGGTCACTGATGTGTGACATTTCAGGAAATCTGTTCAGAGATCTCCCTTGTTCTCCTTGGGTTCACCCATTTGTCACTGGAACTCATGGTTCAATGTGAGGGGCCTCTCTTTAATAGCAGAGCTTGATGTATAGCTGATCCTTTTTTCAAGAATCGAACCCTTTTTCAAGGGAGAATATCAACCAGATACTCGAACAAGCTTTTTTGGTGGGAAGATTCGTGGTTTAAGTAAGTTTCCCACATACGGTGCTAATCCGTTGACCTCGAAAAATGGCTCCGACACCTGGCCAATAGAATAAGTTTTCAAGTCAACTCTTCCCTGCACACATAGCATGCTGTTAGTTACCCGTAGCCTTTCTCGGAGGGGCTGGGAGCGATCGCGAGTACTCCAACGGTCAAGTCAATTCAAGGTTCAACTGGAAATGGTTGTCGGGTCTGGAACACTCGCCGGGAAGTGGTTGATGTAAAGTGTAATGATAAAGTGCTAGTATTGAAGGAAGATGATAATACTTAAGTTTGTAATGTAATAGGAGAAAATGGATTTGAATCCTTCTTCTGGCACAAATAGGGGGGTATTTATACTAAGGATGAGAAGTTGAGATCCGTTGGATGAGGAGACACGTGTTATCAGATCATAAGGGTTTGTCCCATCCTAGGTGTCAATCCATCCTTTCGTAGGTTGGCTGACATTGAATGTCTCTGACAAAGGCAGTTGAATTGACCGTACCACACGTCCGATTAATCAGTCATGATTTGACTTTGAAAAGATCTTTCTACAAGAGATCTTTGCTGGGGCGAGACAATGTAGGTGCAACGTTGTAGAAGTGGAGTGCGGGCCTTTGCATTCGCAGTGGCTTGCGGATGAATTCAATTCTTCTGCTGGGCGTGCTTTTAGTTCCTCTCTCATGTAACCATTTTGACTTATGCAATCAGCTCATTCCATGTGTAATCACCTCGTTCACCACGTAGCGCGGTATGGATCACCTCTACTAACGTGTGACGGATGAGGTGACGAGTCGACACAGGCCCGTAACATATCTAAACATGTTAGATAATAAAGTTTTACTTGAAAGTAAATTTAAACTACTTTTAAGCTAAAAAAAAACATGTGAGCACTCCAATACGAATATGAAAATTAATCTTTTCAATACGAATGGTGACTTTGTGAACAAGGTTCAAAAAGGATTAAGTGTGATAAGGTATTGAGGTCGAGCTCAAACTTCATGAGCGAGCATAGGTTTAAGTGTTTTTTTTTTTCCCTATTTTGAATATTATTTTTTTCTAAAATAGTAAATAATTAAAATAAAGCATACAGAACCTCATAAATATATTTTATTTCAACAAAAACATAATTTTCAGAATTATGAATACCCAAATCAATAATATTTTGTTCGTGAGCCAAGTTTGTGTTAGGTTTGGAATTTTTTTGAAAGGCTTGTTCTATTTTTAAGTTTTAGCCATGATAGAATATTTTGTTGACCTGAACTACAAAAACAAGAAAACATTAATTGTCAAACAAAAAGATGCACCTTTTTTTTTTCCTGTCTAGATGTACTTAAGTCCGTCAAAATAAAGTTGACTTTCTTTTTTCATATAAATATTAGGATTATTTTCAAGGAATTCTTTATTTATTAATATTTTATATTTAAAGAGTCTCGTAAAAATATTATTAATATTATTTTATTGAAAATGTGTGGTTGAAAATTAGTAGAAGAATGAAAATGAAAATTTTAATGTGTACTGGGGACTAAATGATCAATTTTTTCGTGGGTCTAGTCTAAACGGATCTTTTAGAACCGCGTAGTAGGTGAATAACTACGGAAAGTGACAAAATAAACGAAGGGGGTCCCTAGTCCCCCTATATGCGTAATTACATCCAAAAACGTGGGCCACATGATACCACACTACACCCTGTCACCCCCACAACCACAAGTCTACATGTTGGCACCCTTTCCACTAGGAGGCAGACATACCACCTCACCCCAGCCGCCTCCTGGTTCAATTCCCGGTGTAATTCCTCCTCCTATATATGTAACATTAATCCTCCACTAGATTTCACGTCACTTTCGTCTCTATCCCACAAAAATCTATATCACAAGAGTGGTGCTGTATCGTGTCGTTTTTGGTTCTGTGCGACTGAACGAAGGGAGGAAACTAATGGGTATATGCAGTTCTTCTGAGTCGAAGACTACTTCGACGGCAAAGTTGATATTGGATGATGGAAGATTACAGGAGTATTCGTATCCGGTGAAAGTTTCATACGTTTTACAGAAGAATCCG
The DNA here is from genome assembly GCA_903798325.1 of Fraxinus xanthoxyloides. NCBI lineage: Eukaryota > Viridiplantae > Streptophyta > Magnoliopsida > Lamiales > Oleaceae > Fraxinus > Fraxinus xanthoxyloides. The sequence continues at coordinate 5,184 of CAIGRL010070830.1, read as the reverse complement.
GTGTGTTTCATTTGTAACTCTGATGAAATGGATTTCGACGTCGTAGTTTCGGCGGTGAGAGATGATGAGGAGCTGCAGCTGGGTCAGATTTACTTTGCTTTGCCGTTGAACATGTTAAAACACCGGCTGCTAGCGGAGGACATGGCGGCATTGGCTGTGAAAGCTAGTTCTGCGTTGACAAAGAGTGGTTGTTGCGGCGAGAAATGCGGAGGATACTGCCGGAATATTCTCGTTTTACCCGATGAGAACGCTATGAAGCCGTTGAGAAAGGTGGCTGGTGGTGGACAAAGTGGGTTGAGAAGAGAAACGAGTAGTGGCGGCTGCGGGAGGAGGGGGAAATGTACAGCGAAGTTGAGAGCCATTCCCGAGTAGGGGGTGTTTTGGGTAATACAAGGCGTAATTCGTTTCGTAAATATTCGTTTTCCAGTAATTTTCTGTCCTAGACTCCTAGTCAACGAATCTCGAGTTGTATTACAACTTTGCCCTTTTATGAGTTATTAGTCAACAATAACCACATTAATTTATGTCTGTTTAATCAAGCGCTGATAAATCATATATGAACTCCAAATTAATTCGATCAACTTATGAATCTCCTCTCTTTAATTTCAAAATTATCTGTTTTTACTTGGATATAATAAAATAAGACAGTTGTTAAAATGCATTAACAAAAATTCTACTTCCATATAAATGTGTAAAAATGATCGAATAATTGTATGGATTGTTCTCAAATTGCCACATAGCTTTCAAAAGGGTTGTTGGTACACTCAATGTGGTTGAGGACATGTAATTGGATGTTCATTGAGACGGCAAACCTCTTTTTAGACATCGTTTGGCCTCCATTATTTGATATTATAATTTTTGAAATAAAATTTTATTTTTTGAGAATGTGTAGTTGAAAAAGGAGGATTTTTTTTGATTTATGTGTAATATTATTTTATTGGAGAATGTGCGGTTAAAAAGAATAGAAAAAATGTATTATAATTTTAGTGAAAAATTCCAAATCTAAGAGATTAAGTTTGACTAATTTCAAAAATAAGAAACAAAATATCTTATTTCAAAAATCAGATATTAATTGATCACAAATTATTTCTCGGTCACGAATTAGAAATTTTATAGGTCACATTATTTTACGGTCATAAATCAAAAATTTTATATGTCACAATTTATTCATTAGTTACACATAAAAAAATTATAAGTCACAATTAAATATATTAAGGTATCAATTCTATATATTTTGATCACAAATTCTTGAATTAATTGGCACAAATTATTTCTCTGTCACAATTAAATTTTTTTATAAGTCACAATATATTTATCGTAACAAATCACAAATTTTATAAGTCACAACCCAAATTTTTAGATCACATTATTTATTGCTCGCAATTTATTTGTCACATTATATTTTTTAGTCACGAATATCCAAATTTATGGTCACAATTTCAAATAATTGGTTACAGACCCTCTTAATCCCACTACCTAGCCCAATCCACCATGGCACCACCTCCAACACTACCATTTTCAACTTCAAAACCACCACCAACAATATCCAACAAAACATTCGTCATCGCCGCCCAAAAACACCAACAAATCAAATCCACAACAAAAGCCGTACCACCACTAACACTGCAACGACCACCACCGTGATCAAACCAGCAACCACCACTGACATCGACATCACATTGCGACGACCACCACCAACAAAAACCATCCAAAATATAATTAGCAAGCCACAACATCACGAAAATCGCTACCAACTCAGAGCACTACCACGCCACACCCACCACCATTACCAACTACACAACCAACAAAACGCACCCCAAATTTTTCGGCACCAGACCGTAACCAAATTTTCCCCATATCGCAACCAACAAAACTCACACAACAAACAAAACTCTGACACCAGATTGCAGCCAAATTCTCCACAGATCCCACATCATTCACTGTAACGGTGGCGCTCACGCCACTCACATCAACGATGCGCATTGCACACCGATTGCTAAGCACAGTGCCGTTCAAACCCTGGTCAATTGTGATGTGTCATCGTAGTGGCAACATCTGCAGTGGTCTCTGATGAAAGTTTTCGATAGTTGGGATGAAGACATGGAAGAGAGAAATGAAGGGAGAGAAAATTATTAGGGTTTTGGATGGGTGGTTGGGTAGGGTGGTTGCATATGTATATTAATTTATTTTTATAATATACTTATTAAATATTAAAATTTTGAATCAATATATGATTTTTGTATAAAAGTATTTAGATCTGTTTTTTGAAATTGCATCTTAAAAAATCTGATTTGGTGTAATTTTTACTAAATTTAATGGGGCCTCAAACGAGGGCCTAAATGTTTTCTAGATAAATCTCTTCAAGTATGTTCTATACTAGTGATGTCTAACATGAGCACGACTAATCCAATTCTTCGTTTAACTCTTGAGTTGTGTGAGTCCCTTTGGCTCAAGGAGTAACATAGTGAGGGTTGGACCTCTCTAGGATTCGTCGCTCTCACCAATCTCATTGGTACCTTTGCCAATAGCCTGGAACCAACCTCTTCACGTCATCAAACAATATTTTAACTTCAAAATGGTAACAGACGGAGTTTACAATTATCAATGTCTTCCATTTGATATAATTGTTACTTGGGGGACTATTTTTATACTTTGTCAACAAAGAGACTTCATCATCAAAAGCCTTCATCACCAAAGAGGCTTCATCTTAAAAAAACCATCATCACAAAAAATCTTTACCATTTAAATGCCTTCTTTCATAGATGGCCACACTTCAAAGTAGTACAACCAACTCAATACTAATTTGTTCTGAAAGTTACTAGTTCAACCCTAAAATTACTTGGGGATGAATAGGTGAATAATGTGGAATTGAAAATTATCATTGATTAATATTTCAACAAATCACAATAATTAATTACTCTAGATTCAATTCACGTGAATTAACTACCCTATATTGAATTGCCGATTTGTCTAAAATCAATAATTAACTACCCTTTCTTTTTGTTCCATACTCGAACTCAAAAACTCATATTTCACCTATACAAACCTCGAAAAGACTCTTTTGAATTTTACAACTCTTTTATATCAATTCTATTATTTTATAATAATTCTTTTGTCTAAAGAATTTCCAATACAACATAAATCCTAACACGAGTTCTACCACTTGAATGGGTACCACGTACCCAAGTCTTCTACCTAGTATAAATATTAGGGAGAACTAATTTTACACCTTCAATTCGCATGGGGGCAGAGGCTACATAAGCTAATGTTAGCCTGGCACGTAGAGGTCTCACTTGCTTCACAGGTGCTTCGCCTAAACAATGGCGAGAAAATATATTCACCAGCTTCGCACATGCGGCAGCATCACCCTACAAATCTCGCATAATCTCCATGTAAAAGCTATCTTGATCAAGCCTTATGCCATGGTCAAGATTCACATATGGACCTTATTAGTTTTGTACATCACTATGAAAAGAAAACAGAAGTGTACCTGGCCGAAGGAAGATGCGTGGCCGAAGGAAGATGATTATCGATGCAAACATGGTGTTGCTCGTCTCAAAGTAAGGAGTGGTATTTTAAGCCACGCAGCTAATGGGCATACCCACAAGGAATGTGCTACTTGTACATAGGTGGGTGCCGAGTGTCCATTATGGATACTCTTATGCGCCCCCCTATGTACACCTATCATTTTCCTACCCACAAAATATAACGGATTGTACTATAGAAAGTCTGTAGAGACTATAAGTTTTATACAATCTTGAAGCAATTGAAGAAGGCTTTCAAAGAATTTATACACTCCAATATAATTGTCTTACATTTGATTTTTCTTGTTCATGCAACTTATTCCAACATGCTTTAAATGTTTCTAATTTGAACAATCTTGTTAGCATACCAACACACTTTGTCCCTGACAGGAGGGGGATTAAAATCAATTTTTTTTTAGTAAATTTTGATAAAAATTGATGATATATGTAGTTGAAAAATTGTTGATCGTATGAAATATATAATTAAAATTAATCGTTGACTTTAATTTAAATTAAAATTTTGCAAACAAGGCTTAATATTGAAGCGGCGGACTAAAAAGAAACAAAGAAGTTGCAGCAACTAATGACAAAAGTGACTTGTTAAGAAAGAATTGAGTTGTTTTCCAAATCATTACCCTCAGAGAATTGATCCTTGAAGCAACAACATTGGATCCACCAATTGTAGGCCCCAAAGAATAACACTTTTAAGATTAGAAAGCAATTTGGTGAATGTGAAAAAGAAGACAAAAATGGTAGCTAATTAATGCAAAACGTTCTTATCTTTCAATGTTTTTGGGCAAAATATTTAAACCTTTTACTTTTTGACATTTTCACCACTCATTACGAAAAAGGTCATTCCATCCGCCTGTCATCAGTTGCTCCGTTAACTCAACACAAAAATCAAATTTTCTTTTAAAAAATCAAGGATAATGTAGTCTTAACTTTGAGACAGCCACAAAAACACTTCTATTTATTCTCAACTAAGGTGAGTTTTCAAATGAATCACTAGATCCCCCTCTGCAAAATATGAAATTTTTAGCGTGTCATAACATTCTGTTTAACTATCACTTAAAGACTTTACTTTGGAAGTGGTAAGTCCCAATAAAGTAAGAAATTGTTGTAAACCCTTTTGCGTTATTGAAGATAAACTGGCTAAGACTATATTACCCTTGATTTTTGAAAACAAAATTTGCTTTTCGTGTTGAGTCAACGGAACAACTGATGGTAGGTGGATGTAATGACCCTTTCCGCAATGAATAGTAAGAATGAGGGTGAAAATGTCAAAAAATGAAAAATAAGGATGTTTTGCACAAAATATTAAAAAGTATGAACGTTTTGTGCTAATTAATTTATTAAATTTTTAAAGAAAAAGTTAATTTATTTATTTACTGACCCTATGACGTTTTACATTTTTAAAATCATGCTTGATTCTATATTGGATTTATGCAAAATGAAATATGATAATTTTTTTAATAAAACACGAGGCCAATCTACATTATGGATACATCAGTGCACGTACGTGTGCTGATCTGTGTCAATACAAACTTAAATAATTTCTTCAATTTATATAAATTAAGTGTCCATTTGATTGCAAGGGTGGAAAATGGGTAGAAATAAAATATTTTATGAGGAAAAGATTTCCTAAAAATTGTTTTACTGG
>CAIGRL010070746.1:0-13322 GCA_903798325.1 Fraxinus xanthoxyloides | reverse complement strand
GATTTAGCTTCAAAAGATGCTCCATAATCAACATTTTTGCTACTACATAATTACCCAGTTTGTTTTATATTTCTGTACATTCGTTTTAATTTCATTGACATCTCATTTCCTTCCTCTGCATGTCAATTATTAAAAACAATTTGTTAAAGTCAATTTTAGGCATCCCTTTACATTCAAGTTGTACATTATTTATGAAAAGCACTTCATCAAGTTCATATATATCATGTGGCAATATTCCATATCTCTATTCCCCAAAGGTATTGATAATCAGTTTGCTTATTTGAATTCTTTAAATCATATAGACAATGATATTTGAGTAGCATTACATAATAAGAGGTGAGATGACACAGATCAAATTCAAGGGCGCTAGTTTGAACCTTGCGAAGCTTTCTAGATTCCTTTTGAAACAGATCAAAAATTGGTCCAGGTTTTTTGTCAAAGCTGCTGAGAAACTAATGATTTAATATCCNAAAAATTGGTCCAGGTTTTTTGTCAAAGCTGCTGAGAAACTAATGATTTAATATCCATATAACCTAAAATTTGAGCCAGCCAATCATGGGATCACACTTGAACTATAGGAACCCATTTCTCAAGAGATAATTTTGGCATTAGTAAGATCTAAAGGTTCAGATTGACTTTTTTCAACCACCTTTTTTTACCAATTTTTCTAAGATCATAATTATATCAGGAAACTTATTAATTCTTGTGCCCTTCCCTTGATCATCTTTATTCAATTTTGAATTCATTGATTCTAATTCTACAAAAAAAAAATGATTAAGTTGACAACAAAATACATAGAAATAAAGTCAAAATAACAAAATTTATGAAAAAATTATATATTACCTTCATCTAACTGGTTGTAATGCTCAACATCTTCTGTGTAGAAACCTTCCAAGTTTGGAGAAGGTTTCAACCAATTTAGTGTGCTTACAAAGGCCTCCATCGTTTTAGGACTTAATGAATTATGAAATTGATCGATGATCCTTCCTCCAGTGCTTAAAGCACTTTCTGAAGCAAGAGTTGAAACTTGAATTGCCAACATATCCTTGGACAAATTGGACAAGACACCATACTTTTGTTAACCTTCCACCAATCGAGAACATTGAAGTCCTTGTTCTCTATGCTTTCACGAGCATCAAGTATCTTTTCACATCATTTTTTATTTCGGTACAATCTTTTGCCGCTTGTTTTTTCTAGAACATCTAAAAACACAATAAACTTGGAAGCACTCTTCTCTTTCCTCGCACACTCCTTCAACTTTTCATTCCTAACAAGGGAAGATTTCACATATTTGATTGCAGATATTACAATGGAGTCATGTGCTTCCCTCAACCCTTCACAAACAATCAAATTTATAATGTGGGCACAATACCTGAAGTGCAAATATCTCGCATCTAGAGCACATCCATCTGAGCAACTAACTTCCTCCTAAGATAAGAAATAGCCACATCATTAGAGCTTGCATCATCAACGTTGATTGTAAAAACTGTCAATTCCCCAATCTTGCAAACAAGTCTCATTAATTTTCCCAATTGTTTCACCCTTGTAATTTGGAACAACACAAAAACTCAAAATACGCTTATTAAGTGTCTAATCAGAATCAATAAAATATGTTGTAAGAGACGTGTAATTAACATTTTGAATGGAAGTCGAAGTATCAATTGCGATGGAAACCCTTTGACAGTGAAAAGAAGACATCTCTCAATTTTAGTTTTTCATCTAAATACAATTGATAAATGTCTCTAACGAGAGTCTTCCGAGATGGAGCCTGAGATATGCTACACTACAAAAGAGCCTGAAACCACGATTTTCAACAAACCTGAAAGGTAATTCATCCCATACTACCATCTTAGCACATGCAACTCTACATTCTTCTTTACTTCGACCAATAGCAATAAGATTGCTCACACCACCCTCTTTTTGTTCTCAAAAGAAATGATTTTTTGCTTCTTATCCACCAATCTACCTGGATACTTCTTACAATTATTTGTCAAATGATTGCCCAATGTGCTAGTACCACACTTCTTAGTGCCACAAGCATAATCTACTCCACAATAGTTTCATTTACACCTAACATCTAGATCATCCCTTGAGCCCAATAGTGTCAAGTGATCCCAAACATATGAAGTTCATCTATTGGATTTCCGCTTACATAATGCTGACGGTGCATGTCGAGGAAGACCTGCTTGCAAATCCGTGTCACTTGATGGAGCTTCTGTGCCATGTACTTCACATTCATCCATTTGTGCCAACATTCCATCAAAATTATGAACACACCAAATTGTTTCCATTTCCTTAAGTAATATTCCAATTTCCAAAGATCAAATAGCAACAATATATGCTTCAGCAATCTGGGTTTCATCATGAATCAAAAAATCAAAACCAACAAAAAAGGGAAGAGATTAAAACAATTAGAATGACTTCTGATGCTTTTGCTTTTTATACATGGACTTGGTCAATTTCCATTTTAGAATTAAAAGACAATTTTGAAAAAAAATTAAAGGCATTGCTGGAAAAGCATACAAATCCTCTATTTTCAAGAATATCAGTTTAGACAACGGAATGCTTGAATCTGCAAATCTTAATTAGTGATTAGAGACTTGGTAAAGAAAATAGAAATTACACTTTCATTACATACAATAGAGCCATATTTGAAGGATAATTCAGTTTTGACTTACCATGTAATATCGGCGATCAGCGTCGGCAAGTTAAAACTTAAAAGCGAAGATCAGCGCTGGTAAGTTAAAAGGAAGATCGACGGTGGCAGCGATTTGAGGTCTAGACAGGATAGCAAGAGAGAAATGAAAATTATGGATGTAGGCTTGCTTACCGTTGAGTTGCTTTGTATAAATTTGGGTTTTAATTGAGTTATTTTTTTTTTTAACATAGGCAGGTCGGGTTGGGTGGTTTATATTGGGTTTGATGGGTTAACCCATCCATCACCCAACCTGCTTAGCTTCCCTACAAACCGAATCCTCGAAAATATCATAAAAAATTGACCTTACCCGGCCGGGTTGGTTCGGTTCAGCGGTTTCGTAGGATTTTGCCCACCCCTACTTGCTTTGACCGGTCTCTAAGTAAATTTGTCTAGTTAAGCAATCCAAACCAACCCCTATAATAAACCCCAACTGTGCTCCGTAACGAAGACCTAATACTCACCATCTCCTTATCCATGTCTGAACTTGTCTTGAATTTATTTTTTTGGCACATCTAATATTAGAGAAAGTATTACCAATGTCAATGAGATCAACAAAGAACATGGAGATTGACAAAGATCTCAAAGACCGATGATCACAAAGATTGATGAAGATTCTAACTTAACATAATCATGTATATAATTGTATTTATCAAAATTAGGTTGATTACATCTATCATATTTAGATTTGATATTATTCTTATATAATATAAGAAATCTCAATAGAAAAATCATTCAGTTAAAAGTTTGTTATGGTATCAAAGCTTACCTTGTAGACTTTCACTGAATCCTTGATTTTCTTCGGGCATAACTCAGTCTTTGAGGTGTGGGTTCCTTTATTTGTCCACGATTGATAGAATTTTTGTCAACGTTTAACTCTTGTGGTTGTGTACGGTTGACATAATTTTTGTCAACGTATGACCCTTATGGTAATCAACGGTTGATGGAATTTTTGTCAATGTGTAACTCTCGGTGCATTTAGTGCGGTGCAGTTCCTACCATCCCAAACCTATTTTGATATTCTAGTTTCTATCTTCTTATTTTACTCTTCCATAGTCGTAAAAAAAATAAAAAATAAAAATCCTAGATTCAGTCCCAATTATTGATATCTTCGTTGAAGCCTTGAATTTTTCGGATCGAGGCAACTTATAATTGTGTCGGTGGTGGAGACTCAATCGAATTATCAATTGCAAACTCAAATCCATGATCATTAGCATCACATGGACTCCTCTCCAGGGCATTCCACTCCTTCCAATGAAGAAGACGAGTGGGACATTGATGGATTTGTGATTTCGAGCCTAGCTATTGAAGATTGAGACCCTAATCAAACTGCCTCTTCAAAAGTGGAAGATTCTAAACCGTTCACAGTTTAAGCTAGTAAAGAAGAGAAGAAATGTCTTGGACCTCACAGAGCCCCACCTTCACAATCTAAAGCTACAAGAGCTGAATTGCCGCAAGCAGAGGTTTAAATAGAAACTTAACGAAGGATACTCAACTCCAATTCTGCCTCTTGAGAAGAAGTTTGAGTGGGCTAAGAGGCTGTTGGTGAAATACAGGTCCCTTAGCTTTGTGGTTTTCGTGGTGATTTTGTTTGTGTACCTGGGTGCAACTTCATTAAAATCCAATGGTGCAAAGGGAAGCAAGAAGAAATGTGCTGACGTTGGGTGATTGATCGGAGGTGAGAACTGGTCTTGTTTTGCATCGATAAGCGGTTGGGAGCTACCGGCAATGGTTGGCGACTGGGTAATTCAAGTTTTTGGAGAAGATGGAGTTGGTCGGGTTGGTGAGTTTGGGTCTTCTAGGCTAGATCTGTGAAGAAGTGTATTGGGCTAAGCTTTAGGGTTTGGGTTGATTTATACAGTTGGGCCTGGGTTAGGTATGGCTTAGTGTTTTGATTGATGGGCTGTAACTTTTGTGTGGTTTTTTTGGACTACCCATTGGAGTTGGGCCTTTGAGTTCTTTTGTATACCAGCCAACGAATTAATGCTTTTTGATCATTCAGAATCAATTTGTGGGGATGCCCATGAGATCAACAGAAATAATTGAGATTGACGAAGATCACGAAGATTATGACTTAACATAATTATGTATATAATTGTATTTACCAGATTTAGGTTGATTACATCTATCATATTTAGATTGATATTATTCCTATATAATGTAAGAAATCCCAATTGGAAAATCATCCAGTCAAAAGTTTGTCGGCCAAAAGAAATCATCATCAGGGACTTACTTTTTTAATCATTGGCAGTGATATCACTTTTCACTATGGCTTTGCCTTTATCTGTAGAAATGATTTGAAGATTTTGTTGAAGCAACCAGTTAATTTGACTCACTTATATTCCTAGTTTTTAGCAGATGTTTTACTTCAAAACTGTTAAATATCATCTGCATTATTATTTTCCATATTTATCGGGTGCTTCCATATGAGAATAACACGGGCTTCATTTGTTGGCATGCTATTTTAATTCTTTCTAGCGAAATTCTAAATGGAATCATTATAATTGAAAGGAGAAATTAACAGCTTTATATTCACTCTTCTCTCAGTTCTGTGGGAAGGCTATCAATTGTCTGGGTATTGGAGGTGAAAGTTCTGCCCTTATTGCAGCTGGCGGTTCTGACCCTATAATTCGGATATGGGATCCTCGAAAACCAGGTCTCTCTCTCTTCCTCTCTGTGTGCGCGTGTGTGTGGACACGTGTGTGTATATATGTGCAAGTATGTGTGCATGCTACCATTGCCTTGCCCCAATTACTGATATGTTTTCTGCCTGGCATGAATTTATTTGTGCAGGGAAATATGATCCTATCTTTCAATTGTCCGGACATAATTCATGGATTTCTTCTTGCAAATGGCACAATAAATCGTGGTTTCACTTGGTCTCTGCATCATATGATGGAAAAGTTATGATATGGGATCTGAGAGCTGCGGTATCCAATTCCATTCTTCGTTTGACTTTATACTCTATGCACCTTCACAAAATATTTGTCTGAATTGTGTACTCTCTTTTGCAGTTTCCACTGCATGTGATTGACTCGCATAAGAATAAGGTACTCCTCCAATCCGATGTTCACACTTTTGGCATGTTTAGAAATGTGGATTAAACTAGATTAGTATTAAGAAAGAAAAAAATGATGAAATATTGTCTGTTGTATTGTCCACTCATATTTAGTAATGCTTGCCAAACATGCCTTTTAAGTAAATTGTAAAAAACAGTTCAATGATCTGGCCTTTTCAATATAGGTGTTGTGTGCTGATTGGTGGAAAGATGATAGTGTGATAAGTGGTGGCGTGGACTCAAAACTTTGCATCTCTTCTGGAATTTCAGTGGAGTGATCAAGGTATGTTCTATTTCATGTCTGGTTGTTGACTAGCTCTCAAGAACATGAAAATTTATTGTTGTTGAATTTGAACTGTCTATGTCGTAGAATCAATCTGTGAATATAAAGTTGGGATTTAAACTCTCCTACATTTGTACTAACCGTAAAATAAGATTGCATATTTGAAGTGAAATATATATATTTTACGTTCTTATTTGACTTTTTTTGCATGTATCCCAAATCATTCACTTCGTTCGGCTTGTTGCATGTGAAATGTAGTATTCCTATAAGGGTTAAGTTCTACGTCTAGTAACTCGTGGCATGGAATTTTTGCTTGTATGATTTCGTAAGTCATCACACCATGAACCATATAGGACACCAGTATAATTTTCCCTTTTTTTCCCCTTATATAGTAACATTATTCCTTAACCGTCTTGTTACCTATAGAATTTCTTGATGATTTTTTATTTATTAAATTTCATACAAATTTTCCTTGTAAAAGTTCGATTGATTGAAAAAATTTTAAGTTCAGTCTTCATACATTGGTGTAAAGTTGAATGCAGAAAACTTGTTATACTGGAATGTTAATTTTAGACGTGTATTTTTATACGTTTGTAACTTTGTAGTACTTCTGTTTAACACAAGTTTTTACTTCTCTGTGCAGCAAAGAAATCATTGCGTTGGCTTTTCCAACAAATTTGGCGCTGCTGTTTTCCTAGTATAATTCTGAGCTGCAGTCGAATTTTTGTTTTTTATAATTTATTGATACGCAAATTAAAAACCATAGTCCGTTGTAGTTTTTCCAAATCTTAAAATCTTCGGAGGATGCGATTTTTGTCCTCGCACCCTTTTCTCGAAATGATGAAGAGTCACTACTGTATCGACTACAAGTCTTTTGTGAAGTCTCAAGGTTTTCGATTATTTTTGAAGTCTACCAAAACGTATGTAGATTTCTGGAAATTGTATCAAAGCCATTTTATCTTATAAATACACTATGAAAAATTGTTCGGAAAATATAGAAACATTTACATGTTACTAAATGGTTTACAGGGGCGGAGCCACCTGCAGTCGGGAGAGTTTTCACAATGGCCATGTAAAACTTGTCATTCACCGCGAGCCTTACTTTTTGTTCACTACAATGACCTTTTCAATTGCTGAAGACAAAAATATGGCTGTTTAAAAAGACAAGAATAACTTTTTAGTTACAAAATGAAAGCAAATGCTTTCCGTTTAAAATTTTAAAATCAAGTCACTTTCTTTATCTGGTTTCTTCAACACGGATAACTACTCTTTCATTTTTTATTTACTTCAACCTTAAAACCTCGTAAATTTATGTAACAATTTGAATCGGTGAATATATTTACGTACATTTAATTTCGTTTTCGTTAAATTTGTATATTTTTTAGTCGTTATATTTTATTTCAATGCTAGTCCGTGACATGTGCGTTGGCATGAGTTTTGTAATTATTTTGTTTTTATTAGCGTATAAAGATTAGATTTTGTAAAAGTGTTCTGGTGTGATTTGTATATATTTAACAATTTATTCTTTTTACATAAATGTTGAAAACAGGATTCAAAAAAATAAAATTGTGCAATCTGTTTTTTAGGCAAATGTAGATAATGTAGTCTTACAACAAACACAAGAAAACGCGGCATGTCATTGAATTTTGGAGGGATGAAACGGAAATGAGAGAAATAAGGTACACAAATTGTAGCAACTTGAAATATTTTAAGCATTTGTTAAGAGAAGACAACTTATGAATTATCTTTGTAAGCTAAATATCTTTGAAAGAAAACGCTGCATCCACCCACAGAAGAATAAATGCTTTATAATATAACCAGGAATTTAAACTCATACAGCCGAAATCAACCTAAGAAAGAATTGAAAGTGGAGCTGTCTAGTTATTTAAGATTGATTATTACTTTAAAACTGTCTCCAATTAACAATTGCTGAAAGAAGCATTACTAACCTGTTATATTACAGCGATAACCCAAGAATTTAAACCGGTAAGCACAATCATTCTATAACGTAAGAAAAACTTGTAATTTTATTTAATTAAAGAAGGTATCACATTAGATGATATTATAGCTTAACTGGGAAAGCTTGCAACAGCAACAAAGTTGCATCAATCATATGGGGTTATCTTATGTTAAGTTGTAATAAAAGAACGAAACTGGGTATTTGATAAAACTATGAAAGCAAACACAGGAGATTTAGTGAGTTTTTTGTAATAAGGGTAAAGAAAAGGCATTTTTAGAAGTAAGATTTGAACATGGAGCCAATAAAGCGGTCAAGCCTAAAGGCCAATCCATGAGAGCCTAACAATTTCGTCTCTGTGCGGAGACCGTGTCTCCGCCCACGGGGAGACATGATGTCTTCGGAGAAAGACATGGCTCTGTGGTCACGGAGGCACGAGCGCGGAGACATGGTCTCCATGTCCGCAGAGACATGAGCGCAGAGACTCGGACACGGACCTTGTCTCCGCCCGTGACTCCATGCACACGCGCACACGGGAGGTCCACGCCTCCTCACGAAGACCAGGTATTTGGTCGTGGTCTAACACGTTATAAGTTGATTTTGGGAAATTGTTTCTCTTCGGCAACTTTAATTTGAGTGGGTACATTTGCATTTGCAAAAATCTGATAGTTTAACCGGAGAAGACACAAATTTTGGGAAGAAAATCGATTCCATTAATGTTGATAACAAAAACATATACAAAAGAAAAGTTAGATAATGATGTAGTTATCATGTTCGATATACATCATTTTTCAATATTAACATGTTTCATCATTTTTTCCACGTATATACAACAAAACTAGAGGCATGTCTTATAACAAACAAAATAAAACAGAGGACAAACTGTGCCTCTCAAAAGCATTTCCAAAAGATATTTCAATCCTCATTTACTCGATTTTCTCTTTTTCAAGATATATGCTGGAGAGTTTTGAATTCTTGTTTTCATCAAAATCAACCTTAGAAGTGGACGAATTATATGAAGACTTAAATAGAGCCCTCTTTGCTAGAGGTGACCAATCTTTTTGGCAATCTGTGTCAATGATGTTGTCAGTCGGGGTAGCTGCCTTTTGGGGAGAGGTTGGATAGAGGCTGCCTGCCTTTGAATGAATGAGCTTAGATGAGAAGGTCGGTAGTCTGCAGAGGAAACAATAAAAGTTAAAAAGGCAGCTTCGAGTATGAAAAGTAAAAATAAATTATTACTTACAGAATGGGTGATAGAGAGTAGGAACTACATTCTCTCTATTCACCTTAGCAGGATGGAACTGCCACTCTCCCAAGACAAAGAAGAACTCTTCTTTCCATCTTTTAATCGATGAGGGAGTATCTAAAACTAAAGAACCCCCCGTCCTAGGTCTAGTATACCACCAACCGGTATTTTTTCCATCTTCTTTAAAGGTAAAAAGTGAGTTAAATCGGGATAAGCTCAGATCAGGATGACCTAGTTGTTTCCATAAAATTAAGGTCACGATTAGAGTTCTCCACCCGTTTGGACAGAGTGGGTAGCGGCTACTTTCCAAGAAGAGAAGAATTCTCGTATGATTTTCGGGAAATGAAGTCTCAATCCTGCCTGAAGGATGGCTGAGTTAAGAGCCATACATCATGTAGGAGGAGTGTTAGCTCGTTCGGAGGGAGATGGAATAAATAATTCTACAATATGGGGGATACTGTATTTAGCCCTTAAATTGGCTTACATATTTCCCGTAATAACTAACCTATAGGAATCAGCCCCCACTCTTGATTATTACTCTCATTACCCCCTGTGACCTCACTTTTCTCCTCTCCCGTTGTTGTTCCATATTTTTAGGGACGTTGGATGGTTGTGGATAAATTGAAGTTATACGAATAGGAGTTAAAACTTCTTGGCAGTCCTAACTGGCAAAAGACAAACTAAAAGGAGTGGATGAAGAGGATACAATTTCTTCATGTTGGTTACCCCAAGACTATATTCGAGATTCATTAGAACTCATAAAAAAATCTAGAAAAAATATATAGTACGCAAAAAAATGAAAGGCATTCTTGATAAAAGGGGAATACCTGAACGACGTTGACCTCACTTAAAATGAAAATAGCAACATGGGAAAAAATTTTAGAGCAAAAACTTGGAGATTCATATGCAAAAGTGAGGAATGAAAGGAGTCAAAGTCATTTAAAAGAAAGAAATATCAAAAGGTAGAATTTGGATTGTCCAAATAAAAGAATAAAAAATGAATAAATGGCTGGATCAAATTAGTGAAGTGACATCGTTTTTAAAAGCTTCTAGAAGAAGGAACCCTACGTGCTCTACAGCTCATACACAAGTTACAATATGACACCTGCTCAAATCATTTATTGCTATAATAATTATAAAGATTGAAAATTGTGCCTTTTAAGGTCAATCCTTCACTAGGTCAGCATTGACTTGGGGGCATCTGTTGACATTCGACTTCCGAGGTCGATTAATTCGGATTGTTATATGTGATGCGTACATGCTAATGTGAGTTCCGTGGGGGTAAGGTCATCTCGGCTATAGTTTAGCTTACACCAGAAGTTTGTGTAGCTTATTGAGGCTAAAAGAAACATAATGATTGAAGATATTTGACAAAATATATAACCCACCAATTGGTGAAATGCACATGGAAAAGGTTCAGCGCCCACATAATCTTCCAACAAAAAACTTTAGCTTTCGCCCCTAAATAATTCATTAATTATTGGAGACCACATGCAGGTTTAACTCATAATGACCCGACAAACTGAGCTCGACGGCCTATCTAATTACACCAACAAGCGTATTTCTTTAGCTCGGAATTACAGTTTACATGACATGAAGTACATGATGCATGTGTATTTCCTCCTATAAAAGAAGGAAAAAGCAAAAAAGGAAGACAAGAACACGGGGCCAAGAAGATTACAAATTCTCTTATATTTCTCATATTTCAAATATCTCATTTGAGAAGAAAAATGAACTGTTGTATTACCTCTTGTAATCCTTTGATTATATATTAATTAATCCGTGTTTATCCTCTAAGTTGGCTTGAAATTTATCTATTTATTTTTCAACATCAATAGTATTCATTATAGCTTTCAATGTGTCTCTGCTGTACAAATTGCCAGTTCCATCGTCCCAATATGCAATGCATAACATAATTGAAATTAGTTTTAAATTAATCAAAGTAAGATTATAATATTCAAGTTAGATTGGTTACCTGGATGGATTCTTTAGTACCCAATCTCTAACTATGACGTATCTGTCCATAGGATAATCTTCCAATGTATGACCTGCTACTGAATGCTGTATCTTTTTCCTTTTACTTTTTTTTCTTTCGTCAACCTTTCAACATCCTCCATCTATTAGATGTTGAGGCATCCTTGGAGTTGGAGTCCTATAGCAGGAACGTCCTGTTGGAGAGAAGCTATAACAGCTTCCATACTTGATTTTCAGTTTGATAATTTATTTAGCATATTGTTATTTTGTTCATCCATGTAAGATCTCACTGAAATCAAACTGGTATCCACGTAATTGCTAGATTGCATGTCTTAGTAGGGTTGTTGCTTCCACTGTTACTATTGTTTAAAGTGGTCTTTCCACCATTTCTACTGTTGTTCAAACAATTGTTGCTGGTTGTAAAGAATTGCTTTGTAATGGCTTTCCTGTCTTCTTGATTCTTCAACAATTTTTGTTTTCAACCTGTTGCACAAACCTGATACATCTTATACTACATGCTGCCTATATACATTCAACATCTCCTCCATTTCTTCTCTAGTCACATAATTGGAGCCAATAGAAGTAGAACTTGAGCCAACTCCGACCAAAATATATGTCATATGATCAAGCACGTTGTCAGTGGCACTTGGGATTTGTTGTGCTACATTGTTGATATCTCCATCCACAATGGCATCTAGTATACTATGTTGATTGTCATGTGGTAGTGAGAGAGTTGTATACCACATCGTTTGCAATTCTTCCTTAGTAGGCTCTAAGACTGCAATCACTTAAATCTATAATTGAAATACTCAAATGATTTGTTGTGACTTTTATGTGGAGAAAGACAAAGAAACATAATATTATGAATCTAATAAACAAATATAATTAAATAATTTAATTACCTCTTCATTAGCCAAAAAACGCCTAACTTTTTTCTCTGTTAAAATTTTATTCGGCTTCCATCTATGCAATCTTGGAGTCTGTAATGTTTTGTATCTATGACGACCAAATTTTTGTCCAATTTGTGGAAAAGTTTCGTAGATCCAATACTAAAACATAATCGAATATAAATATTAGATACAAGCAAACGAAATTATATATAAACTATTTTTAAATTGGTGAAAAATAAAAGAATAGAAGAAAATACATGGAATGCAAGTGGATATCCATGTAAAGCATAATTACATTCATTTTGCTGATTCTGTTGTAGTCTCCGTACTCTTTCCATTTGGGATTTTTGTAGTGAGTTTAACAAGACAAATTATGCTATGTGCCCCCATGGACACTCAAGGAATTCGTTAAGCTATTCAACCATGACAAGGGTTCTGTAATCAATATCTTCCAGTAGATTTCAAAACACACTCTACCAGCATGACCAACCCAACTTAAATTTATCTTCTTGATTTTCACAAAGATGAAGTGCTTCAAAAAGTATCCACATACTAATCTTCTTCATACCATTAAAATATTTATTTATAAGTCGATCAATGTTAAAATTAATGTTAAACTCTCGCTGACCAAAGCGGGCCAAATTGTCATCTAATTTCACCCAAACCTCATTGTTTTTCCCACAATCTACAAGCCGAAGTATGAATTCATGAACTAATTTACTACTAAATTGTTGTTATTCCTTTGCTCTACAAATCACTTTATATATAAATCCATGAAGATTATTACACAATAAAGACGCTTGTTGTCAAGCGTTTTATGCAACGTGAATTATAATGCAAGTGTAAGGTGTTAAGTTTTGTAATATAGTAATAGAGTTAGAGTGTCGAAGCCACATTGATTGTAATTTAATTCCTATCAAGTACTATAATTATTTTAGCTTTTGCTTTATCTAGACGACCCCAATTTCAATTCATTGTTTTTAACCTAAAATAGTATGAATGTGTAATTTTTCAAATGGAATGAAAACAATTTAAAGGAGAATATTGATGCGAGAAAGCCTAGGAATGATTTTGTAGCGACCGAGAATTTTTAAATAATATAAAAAAAATTAGTTTTTCTCGAAAAACGTGTCACTAAACTTTTAACCCCGATTTTAAAATGAAAACGTGTTCGTCTAGCCGTTAAGAAATGAATTTAAGTCTTTTAAGTCGAGATCAA
>CAIGRL010070743.1:0-10445 GCA_903798325.1 Fraxinus xanthoxyloides | reverse complement strand
GTACAGAATCAAACACACCCTTAGAGAAAATATCGCGTAATTTCCTCATGGTCCACTTGTAGTGGGAAAATTTCCCTACAAGTATGTACTTGTAGGGATTAGCCAAAATATCCTCTTCTGAATCAGTTAATTCAAATATTTTCTCTCCCAATAGTAGAAGAGTCGTATGTAGCCTGTAGAACCGATGTAAAGGACTTCCATGCACTCATCTCAGCCTGTGATAGACCCGAACGGCTAGAAACTGCAGTAGCATAGGTCTCCCAACCCTGATTGAGCACTATATGGGCATCGTGTGGGAAAAATGATGGTGGGAATGAACTCGAATTAACTACATGATCATTCTAATCAAAAGTTATGAGATTTACCAGAGAAATGAAATTTCACATTGATCAACATGGAGTGATGCATTTCCCGAGATAAGGTCTGTACCGCTCGAAATCTGCAATTTTTGAGTTAGTTCTCTGATCTAACAAGTAAAGGCACATGTGGCATCATTTAAGGGTGAATTGTTTTATCGAAGCTAAGTAATGTTATGGTTAATCATCTGGCCAAGAGCGTATAGTGGTATAGGGTCTACACAAGAATTAATTAAATTTTTAGTTTGTGGCTGCACGGACTTCGAGGTCATGATTTCAACCAAATCCGACGTCGACGATAACACCCCAAGGGCTTTGGCCTTTTAAGTTCATTGGTGGTGGTCCCGTCGCCAAAATCTGATTGGAAGATGGAGTTTCACTGCATTGGAGTGCTTGACCCAAACTTTCTTGATTTGATTCAGCTTCTTTTGGATCGGATTCTACTACTATATGTTGTAGGTGTGTATTGGGTAGTGATTGGGGGTTGTTACCACTGACAAAGGTGGTGTTTTTCTTTGGTGGATCGAGAGTATTGAAGATTTAGATTTTTTTCTCCCCTTTTAGAGAGAATGAAGAGCGTTTTTATTTGTAGGGAGTTGTTGTGCCTACCTTAGCTAGAAAGATTTACTATGAGGCCTTCTGCATAAAGCTTATGATGTAGTGGGAGCAAACCCAAGATAATGCAATTGCGATCTCTGAGGACTATAGTGTACCTACTGAGATATACATTCGCGAGGATATACATCCACTTATTTTCAGATGATGAAGTAGATTTTATTAGGTTTAGTTATTGTTGATGTCAAGTAAGATTCATTTTGCTTTTCAGTTAATTAGCGCCGACACTTTCATTTTTCTTTTTAGTTAATTAGTGCTGACACTCTTTCAAAGATTGTATTCCTTATAAAGGATCTAATTATAATAAAATATGTTATTTTCGTATTTGTAGTTTCCCATTTAATTTGTGCAATGTGTGATTACTGTGATTTTCCTATAGATTATAAACATATTCTATTTTGTATGAAGGAAAATGGCACTAACATCACACGCGAGAGCAATTTGGAACCTAAATAAAACAGGTCTTAATAGCACAAGCTATTTTGTTAGCAACAATGGCTTCAACAAGACAAAATGTACCAATAGTGTCACGTGTCTCAATACAAACTATCCTTATCTCAACTACCTCTCCAACACCAACCACAGTTCTACCTATGCCAACCACTGAGCAGTTTCGTCGATACTTTCCTCCCAACTTCGATGGTGGTAATGACCATTTTGAAAGCATAGGAATGGCTCCACACAATTGAGAAGATCTTCTGACACATCTTGTCCAAAGGGGTCGGCCATTAGGAAAATCCTCATCACATATACGGACAGAAAAAGAATAACGTAATATGACATAGATGCAGTTCAAGATGGAGTTGATTGAGGAATATTTCCCACAAACCCTTCGTAATAAGAAAGCACAGTTCTTACAAGTGATATAGGGAGATAGAGACATCACTGATCATGAGATAAATTTTGAGGAATTATCCTTGTTATGGCTTATGAAAGCAAGATGCTTTGAGGAAGGACAGTGCACAAAGATCAAGCAAATTGTGACTTCACACAAACTCACCACTCATCGAGAAGTTGCAAAGAAGGCCTAAATCGTATCATTCTCGAGTTACAAGCTCCGATGTTAAGGACTGCTGAATGATACTGAAAAAAGTAAGTGGTACGGTCAGGGTAAGGATAAGAGCTCTGGAAGTTCAAGAAATAGAACAATGGGCCCACTGGTGGACAATCTAATAATCATTTCCCTACATGCCCAAAGTGCAAGAAATCTCATTAAGATGAATATTTGTTTGGCAAGAATGTCTGTTACAAGTGTGGCTAGTCAGGTCACTATGCTTCGATTGTTGGACAACGCCGGTTAAGGATACTGAACAAGAAGATTAGGGAAAGGCAAAGGTTTTTGCCATAATACATGATGAGGCCGCCCATGATCCATACGTAATTACAAGTATTTTATATGTTTGTAGTATTCTTATTCATGTTCTTATTGATTCTAGTGCGATGCACTCGTTTATATCTACGGCATGCCTAGACAAGATCAATGTTTCATGTGAGAAAACTAGAAGTATATTAGAAGTTAGTATGCCATTAGAAGGATTCATAGACACAAATAAGATAGCTAAGGCAATACAAATAGATTTTGATGGCTAGTCTCTGAGGTAGATTTATATGTCAAAAAATTAAAAGATGTAGACATTATTTAAGATATGGACTGATTAGGTATCAATAGAGTTGCAAATGTATGTTTCGAGAAGGATGCGGTCTTCAAAAGACCTGGAGATGAATAGTTTATGGTTCAAAGATTAAGGCATTCCCCAGTCTTATCTCGACCATGTAGGTGGAGAGGTTATTGAGGAAGAAACTTATCAATGATATCTTATAAGTCTTTTCAGCATGCCATCAGAAAAGATAACATTGGATAAAGTACCTATTGTGCAGGAATATACTGAAATATTTCTAGATGATCTACCCGGTGCTCTATTTAATAGATAAGTGGAGTTTACAATAGATCTGATACCTAAAGCTACGTCAGTGTTAGAGGCTCCATATCGGATGGCACCAAAAGAACTACGAGAGTTGAAGATGCAGTTGGAGGAACTTTTAAATAAAGGTTTTATTAGAACAAATGTGTCTCCATGAGAAGCATCGATACTTTTTGTGAAAAAGGATAGGACAATGTATTGACTATTGGGAGTTAATTAAATTGATTGTCAAGAATAAGTACCATCTCTCGAGAATTGAGGATTTATTCAAACAATTGAATGGAGCCCGATCGTTTTTTCAAAGATTGATTTGAGGTAAGGTTATCATCTGATTTGAGGTAAGGTTATCATCAACTAAAGATCAAGCTGAGTGATATTCCCAATACAGCATTTAGGACTCACTATGGACATTAGAGTTTACAGTTATGCCATTTAGGCTTACTAATGTCCCTGTAATATTTATGGATTTGATGAATAAGGTATTTCATTAGTACACGGACAAGTTTGTATTATATTTATCTAAGGTATACTGTTGTATTTGAAATATTATCAACATCGTGAAAATCATTTGAGGACAATTTGAGAACTTTACGTAATTAGAAATCGTACTCCAAATTCAAGAAGCGCGATAGAATAGGATTTCTGGGACACATTGTGACAATTGAGGGTATAGAGGAAGATTTGAGTAAAGCTAAAGTTGCTACAAATTAGCCAAGACCAGCGAATGTTGAAGATGTGAAGAGCTTTCTAGGTTTAGCTAGATACTGTCGTCGATTTATAAAACTTTCTCTAAGATAGCGGGACTATTGACACAATTGACTCGGAAGGGTATGAATTTTGTATCGAAAAGTGTGAACATAGTTTCCAAGAATTGAGACATGGATTAGTATCCGCTCTAGTATTAGCAATAACATAGTGATTGTAGGTATTTGTGATCTATAGTGATGCATCTAAGCTAGATTTGGGTTGGGTTGTGTTTTGATGCGATGTGGAAAGATGATAGCCTATGCATCGAGACAGTTAAAGCAATATGAGAAGAATTATGACGTACGATTTAGAACTTGTAGCTGTAGTTCACACTCTCAAGATTTTGCGTCATTACTTGTATTGAAGTAAGTGTAAGATTTACAGTGATCACAAGAGCCTTGAGTATTTCTTTAATCGGAAATAATTAAATATAAGACAACAACAATGGTTAGAGCTAGTAAAAGATTATGATAGCACTATCATTTACCATCCGGGTAAAGTTAATGGGGTAGTAGGTGCTTTTAAGCAGAAAGAATATGGGTCATTTATCAGCACTATGTGCATAGCAAGACCAGTTAATCAAGGACATTGAAAATTTAAGAAAGGAATTTCTAGCGCTACAAGCTCAAGCGTCAAGAAAGCTAGAAAGTTTGTTTTTAAAATCAACCCTCAGGGACAAGATTATAACATCTCAGAAAGATAACCCTTTCTTGGAAAAGATCAGGGCCAATGTTAGAACCCAGAAAAAGAAGGGATTTGAGATAATCAATGATAAGGCATTTATGTTTAAGGGTCGATTGTGTGTACCTAAGGATGAATGACTAAGAATAGAGATTACGAATAAGCCTCATTCGGCTCCTTATGTCGCATACCTAGGTTGCACAAAATGTACATAGACTTACGCAATACCTTTTGGTGGAGGAATATGAAAGGAATAATAGTTTTGTTCGTGTCAAAGTGTGTAGTTTCTGATTTTGGTATGCCGCTACTCTCTTAGTATTTTGTCCAATTGGATGTGTAGGAATATGAATACTTTGATTGTCAGACAATTGATATTTCTATTTTTGTTTGTCCCTTGAGTTTTCTTCTAAAGGTACATTATATTTCCAAATTAAATGGTTCAAGATTGTCACATTGGGTACGGAACATACAACGAACCCTTTTATCTATAAAAAGAAGAAAATAAACAAATTGAATAACAATTAAAAATAAATTAAATTAAGACTAAATGTTTAGTCCACGGCAACAACGCTAAAAATTTGTTGCGTTTTTTATATCACAAATGTACGATATCATAACAAATAATATATTGGACCAATGAGTCCAGATTATCGTTTCCAAGAGGACTAGAGTTTAATGTTTAATTTACTGTTTTTAACTACTATCTGACGAAAACAAATAGAGAGTTGTGATGCATTGTGATTTTTTGTCTAACTACTTGAAAAAAGTGGTTGCACACAAAGATCGGCTTGAATTTTAAATATGAATGAGAAATTGGGGGTCTAACAATTTCGTCTGTTGACCACTTTTAAATCTTAATTTAAGATTCATAACCTAATGGTGTGTTCAATCGAATTCTTCTTTTGTATTTAATTTACCTCTTTTCAGTTGTCATTAAACCTATTTAACTAATTCAATCACATATTTCTATGGAATCAAATTTATTTAAATGAAATATTAGTTCTAAGAATTCATATAAGACTGCAATAATTAATATAAGTATCTATACACATTATAATAATTTACCGAATATTAATATATAGTCTAAATTTAAAACTCACATCTCAATTCGTAATAAATTCACAAAATCATTGAATTAGTGATCAAGTAATTCAAATCATAAGTACATAATTAAAATCAGCACATAAATAATGAAAGAACTTGAATCTTAAATAAAAGAAATAAAGGGTTACAAATAATTATATTGTTTGCCCTAAAAGAAAACTTAGCTACTCATAATAATGGAAGAAAAACTAAATATTTGCATTGAGTACATCACCTTGTTTTAAATTGAAATGTAGAAAATTGAATGAATCTTGCACCAAGTTCTCTTCTTGCCTCCAATCTTGATTTCTCGTTTTTCTCCATTTCGACCTTTTTCTCTCAATCTCATGTTATGTTGTTGTGTATCTCAATGTGTACAAACCCCCCAAAAGTGTATCATTTCTTCTATTTATACTTCTCCCAAATTTGGAGTCTTTATGGGCTTTTCACGTGCCAAAATGGTACAACCCTAAATCAAGCAGCCTAGCGCTTGAGCGCCGTGATGTGCATTCTAGGGAGCACCTAGGAGACTTTGTTCTTTCCCTACTGCTTCTGGCCAATCGTATTGCTTGGGTACTTGGATTCTAGCTCCTAGGCGATGTGTTGCTACTTGGAATTTCAATTTTGGAGCACCCATATGGCGCTTAGACACTGACTTTCTACTTATTTTTCTTGGTTTTTTGGCTTGTTTCTTCACTTAGCACCATTTTCACCACCTCACCAATCTATAAAATAACACTAACAAATACATCAAAAGTGTTCTATACTCGTAAGATTTAACTAACAATCAAATTAAAATTATATAAAATTCGTAAGTAAAACACACCCATTAATTACTACCCATAATTAACATGTAATCAGCATATAGACTTACAATTACATATGCACTTGGTATGTTTTTATTATAAACACATTTATGACACTCATTAATCTTAAAACCATTNTGGAGCACCCATATGGCGCTTAGACACTGACTTTCTACTTATTTTTCTTGGTTTTTTGGCTTGTTTCTTCACTTAGCACCATTTTCACCACCTCACCAATCTATAAAATAACACTAACAAATACATCAAAAGTGTTCTATACTCGTAAGATTTAACTAACAATCAAATTAAAATTATATAAAATTCGTAAGTAAAACACACCCATTAATTACTACCCATAATTAACATGTAATCAGCATATAGACTTACAATTACATATGCACTTGGTATGTTTTTATTATAAACACATTTATGACACTCATTAATCTTAAAACCATTTGACAACATAGTTTTATTAATTCTTTTATGCCACTCCTTTGGCGTTTACTTTACTTCATATAGTAATTTAACGAGTCTACGCCCCTTTTTCTCATAACCAAGAGCAGTGAACCTCTCGAGTTATTCCATATATATTTCTTCTTTTAACTCAGTATTTAATAATATTATCTTAACGTCCATCTAATGGATCTCAAAACTATGCAATGCTACTATTGCAATTAATGCTCTAATAGTCTTATCCTCGTCACATGTGAATAAATATAAAAAAAAATAAAAATGAGACATTTCTGTTTAAATCTTTTAGGTACCAATCTAGCCTTATCGATCATCGGTTTTTAATTTTTTATTTTTTGAAAATATATTTACAACTTTATGGTTTGTTACCAAGTGGGAGATCTACCATCTCCAAAATATTCTAGACCAAAAGATGTAGCTATTTTGGTCCTCTTCTACGTCTTATTTTCTATCATTTTGATAATTACTGATTGCATTATCATTAGTTCATTTTCGTGAACTCATTTCTTTCTATTCTTACAAGGAAAAATGTTGTAAAAAATACATCATTTCTAGATTCAATGACAGTAGTCTCACGTACATGCAAAATGTCTAACTTACGAGGAACTGATATAACGACCTAGGTCTCTATACCCAAGCCATTAACTTATGTAATGTCCGCTTTGGGTGGACATATGCCCACTTATCCCATCGTGGCTTTCTATCGAGTTGTCTAGTTGGTACTAAAATTAAACTTAAGTCTCTCATTAGACAAATGTCTTGAGTTCGAATCTTGAGGGACATGATAAAAGCCGTGAGGGGTTTAGTGGGCATGCTCATACAAAGCGAACAATACGTAAGTTAATGGCTTGGGTATAGAGATCTGGATCATTACAATTGATATGCACTACGGTTATCAGTCAATAGTTTTAGACTATATTATAATCTTTTTTAGGTTTTGGTATTTCTACTTTAGCTAAACATCCCCACACTTTTAAGTATTTATACAAAGATTTGTAACCTTTCCATAACTCATTAGGAGCTTCCTTCCTACTTTTGTGTGATGTTTTATTAAGAACATGGTTAATTGAGAGAATTACTTCCCCTCACAAGTTCTAAGGTAAACTAGAACTAATCAACATAGAGTATATTATCTCTTTGCGATAAAGATTTTTGCATTTAGCAATACCGTTCGATTGAGGAGAATAAAGAGGTGTAGTTTGATGAATACTTCAAATTCTAAACAAAATTCTTCAATGGTGCCCCATATTCTTCATCTCTATCACTAATAACTTTTATTTGTTTGGTAAATTGATTCCCAACCTTATTCTTATATTGTTTAAATGCCTTTAAGGTCTCGTATTTACTTCTTAGCAAATATTTGTATCTCATATAATCATCTATAAAAGTAATGAAATACTTTTTTATCACCTCTAGTTTGCAATAATTTTAAATCACATATATCACTATGAATAAATTTTAGAGGGTTTGAGTTCTTTTCAAATGAATAAAATAATGTTTTGGCTAATTTAGCCTCTACACAAGTTTCGCAACGATGATTTGATCAAATGAAACACGAAGCAATAAATATAAAACTTAATAGTTTTTGTAAAGTATTAATATGTCCTAATCTATCATGTGATAAATTAGAAGGCTCGATCAAGAAAGAAGAAGATTCTTTTATTAATATCAAAATCACGAAGTGGGGGAATTATATTCATTTTCAAGAACCCATTGTGTAAGTACCCCCTTGCCCACATACATGCTATTTTTGGTGAGTACAAACTTATTATACTTAGATAAATTTTTTAAACCCATTTTTACTCAGCAAATCTCCAGACACCATGTTTTTACAAATGTCTGAAATATGCAACACATCGATGAAATTACTTATTTGACCGATGTCATCTTTAACACTAATTTACCTAAACCAAGAACTTCTGATTTCCCTGAGTTTCCATGAATAGTTGTCATCCATTGACATGAGTGTAAGTTGAAAACATCTCCTTATCAGCACAAATGTGACGAGTAACGTCAGTATCTATGAGTCATTCTCTCAGATTGTCTCCCATGTTTGCTTCAAATACAACACATGTACATGCCATTAGGCATTTGCCTTCCTCGGTCAAGTACACTCGTTCCTTTTTGTTATGATTTATCTATTGATAGTCCTTAGTGATATGGCTTACTGTAGTTATAGTATTCTCATTTTAATTTCTTGTCCTCGCTTTTTTTCTTACCATTACCAAAGTGCTTCATTTTATTTATAGTATTTGGCTCCACCAAATTGGCTTTAGCATTCACTTGTAAATTTCCAAGCTTAATTTCAGAATTTTATCGTCTCCTTAATTTTCAATCTTACAATAAGGTTTTCAAGTCCCATTTCCTAGCGTTTGTATTTCTGGTAGTTCTTTAAATCTTTCCAGATTTGTGGTAATTTCTCGATGATCGCAGCAATCTGCAATGACTTAATGAGTTTCATTCCTTCCTCGTGTATTTCATATAGGATAATTTGTAGATTTTGAACTTGATCCATCACTATTTTGGAATCCATCATTTTGAAGATTATAAATTTACCGACAACGAATTTCTTTAATTCAACATATTCCATTTTGTACTTCTCTTCCAAGGATTCCCAAAATATTTACGTTGTCTTGATTGAATTATATGCACTGTATATAATTTGAGGATATAATTTCTATAAAATAAGTCAATGTGTTGTCAAGGTATTTGAGGATATAATTTCTATAAAATAAGTCAATGTGTCTCCATGCATCAAATAATAGTTGTCATTGAGGATTTGTTTCCTCATGTTCAACCATTAGAGTATTTTCACTCAAGAATTTCGTCAAATTCAGAATTGTAAGATAGAATAGTATCTTTGTTGCCATCTCTTAAAATCTACTCCCGTAAATTTCTCGGGCTTCCCTCCAAGCATGGGTAGGGGGTTGGTACAATGAATGTAGAACTACTTGCCATGATCAAAAATTTCAGAATATAAATTAGCGTGTAAATTACAATTACTGTCTTAAGATTCTTGAGAAAATAATGCAATATATCGAATTTACCATGCACTAATTTATATTCAAAGATAATCTTATGGTAAGTAAAAATTTAGACAATTTGGACTTACTCAATGAAAAAAATAAAACAGAAGGTAATATGAACAAGCAAGAGTTTGATTATTTCTCTTTGAGAAGATAATGACCCACACTAATGCATTGGTTTCGACACTTGTCTTTCAAGATATAACGACAACACTCTAAATTTTAAGACATTACGAACCTACTAATATTTTGATCTTTCTGAACTAAAGGACTAAAAAATGCAAGAAAAATAATATTTATGATTGAAATGCAAAATTTGGAATAGTCTAGGAAGGAAAGGAATATTATTTTGCAAAAATAAATATGAAATGATTTTGGAATGAAGAAAGTCCAACACGAGGTCAATTTATAGAAGTTAATCGAAAAGTTATGTATTGAGCAGACACAGTTTGTCTGAATAGACGATTTTTATATGTATTGAACATACACAATTTGTTTGAACATGTAGTAACTATTTGTTCAGACAAACAGTTTCAAGTAGTAAGTCATCACTTCTAAAAGATGTTACGTGTTTAGAAAATTATGAGTCTTTGTTTGATACTCATTATTTTTAAAACACATTTTTCTCTCTTTTATTTTCAACAATACATCTTCAATAAAATAATACAATACGTAAACCCTAATTTTATTTTTTTTAATCACACATTCTCCATCAAAATATTATTCCAAAATTCATTT